>WAAB01017934.1:157441-252492 GCA_013389865.1 Piaya cayana
ACACTTCCACCCAGCTTAGTGTCATCTGCAAACTTGCTAAGGGTGCACTCAATGCCTTCATCCAGGTCATTGATGAAGACATTGAACAGGGCTGGACCCAGCACTGAGCCCTGGGGAACCCCACTTGTAACTGGCCTCCAGCTGGATTTAACACCATTTACCACCACTCTCTGGGCCCAGCCATCCAACCAGTTTTCCACCCAGGAGAGCGTGTGCCTGTCCATGCCAGAGGCTGACGGTTTCCAAAGCTGTTACATGTAAGATGAATGAGAAGCGAATGCATTAAGATTGGACTTAATGAGTTAAAACAAAGTAACCCACCACTTCTGTGACCCTGGCAGTTTCAGATGCATGATGAAAGAATAAGAGATCACAAGAGGGACAAAATGGCAAAGATTATGTCTTTGTGCTTAATTACCTGTGAGGTTCTTTGCTTCCATAATTTTGTCTAGTTGCTTAAACTAATTACTTAATAGTTTTGGTACTTGTAATAACCTTTCCAAGTCTTGAGATAGATTATTGCCCAGGGAAATACTGATTCTTTTAATTTCAGTGGGAATTTTGTATGAACAAGACTTTGTGTATTCAACCAAAGAAGACATCGAAAAAAACCAAAAGGTTTAAATACCTGTGGAATAGGGGTACATAAAAGCAGATCTTCCTAAAACAGTAACTTTATCTATATTCATCATTGTAGTGATCCATTTTTGTCTATGTGTACATAGAAAGAGAGGTTAACTGTGAAGAGTTCATTATCTGAACATCCTTATTTCCATGAGGTTATTAGAAAGACTCTATTTTTAAATAATCTTTTCATACCTACTGCTGTTTAATAAAGGCTCTGCAAATTCTAGAAAAGGAGATCAGAGGAAAAAAATATTATTTTCTTACTTGACAGTAGTCCTGTTGGCTAAATTCATGGTGTCTGCCCTTCTGGCAAAGTAAAGTTATTTGTTCTGAAGAAAATGCCTATTTTTCACCTTCATTTTGCACCCTGTAAAATTTCGTATAGCTTGGATACTGAGAGCAGTGATGAATAAGTGTTGATCCTCTTTTTAGGAGTGGTTACTGGAAAATGCTAATAAAATTATGAAATCATATTATTATTTGATAATGGTCTTGATTTACTTATTTATTGAATTACATTTAAATGTGATATAGAATTCTGCAATTTTTTTGAAGCAAGTTTTTGAAGCAATGCTATTTATATGATCCCTAATTTGATATATCAAAATACCACCAAATTTTGTATGATGACTGACTTTGAAAGGCAAGTCATTTACCGTATGAGATTATAAAGAATTAAGTAATCTATAGTGAGCAGAAGGAGAACTATTTAATTAAGTGACATACCATTTAAACCTGATGTATGTGGCTGAACCAGAGGTCCAAAGGACCTTAGGCAGTTATTTCACTAGTCAGTTGGTTATTGTACAGATCACAGGCTAGAAGGGACCTCTTGAGGCCTTTGGATCTATCCTTCTGCCTGAAGCAGGATCAGACGTACTTGTGCCATTCATTCCTGGCAGAAGATCATCTAACTCTTCATAAGCTGTCTCCAAACCAGCAAATACACAGGAAAAAGCAGACCACGCAGCATACATCTGTACTGTCTCCCGTAACACTACCGGTAGTGCTTACAGCAACGTACATGGACACAAAACAAGCTCATTAGTCAATAAAAATGACTAAAGGTAAAGAAGTCCATGAAAATTTCCTTGCTTAGAATGATTTTCACTAACTTTCACTGGCATATGTCATTATTCATAAATTTCTCAAATCCAGGTTGTGCCTCTTCATCCTTTCAGCATGTCAGAAAGCCAGTCAATGCATCCATGTGAAAGATAGGTAATATTAAGCAATAAACTCCCATAAAGATTATCTTGCCTGTATGTATGGCCTATAGCAGTCTGCTTGTTTCAGATGAAGATTTCCTGCAGATGAGGCATTTATGGAGTGCTTAATAGCTCACATTACAGCTTTTCCCATAGTGATTTATGAGTGGAAGGAGAAGACTTATTTACAGGCCTTCTCTTATTTAACTGGTGATTTATTCTCATGTACAATATTCATTATCTTTGAGATCAATATAATTCAGTCAGTTTTGTTAAATGTCAGGCAATGAGTTAAAAATATTTTTCAGAAGAGAACAGAAGACACGTAGAAGACACAGATTGTCATTTATCCCTTGTTTCTTTAGAAAACAGAGCTAAAGATGCAAACGATCTCCTTACACTCCACCTGTTTTAATTATGAATGTTCTATTTTATACTTTCTATAATCAACCATGTATTACAGTATATAATTCTAATGAGCAATTCTGTTGCTGGTCTGTTGTTCCAGTGTTAATACCACAATCAGCTTCTCATAGTCGTGATGTAAATCCAGAATCATTTCAAATAGAAGAAATGAGATCCCCAGTTGTGAGTTCAGTTGTGTTTAACCATATGTAGGTGTGGAAGGTAAAAGATGTTTTGCACCTGTATTTATATATTCTCTGGCCAAGGGGCAAAGCCTTCATAGGCACTGAGAAAGAATGGAAACAAAGTCAAGTCTTCCCTTTCAGCCATCTCCTACACTGCTGTTGAGAGTTTAGCAGTGTAGATGATCTTTATCTTCCTTTAAAGGTAGATGTAATTCATTGGTATCATTATTGTGAAAAGAGCAAAGAGTCGGGGGAAATGGCTAAAGCCATTTGAAAGTACTAATTTGGAAGATAAGCTGTAGTTTAGTCACCGATTAATAAAACTAATACATTGTGGAGTTTATTTAAAGTAGCCTTTTCTAGTGAGTTATATAATAATCTTCACTAAAAATAATGTTTAGATGAATCATTAGAGTTGGAAATGGTAAGGGAGAACAGAGGTAAGATAAATCACTGTTCCTCTACATTTCAGCCAGTTTTCCTCTCAGACATTACATAATTCATCAAAATGAGCCAATTCTGTGAATTATTTGGTCAGGATCAATGACTTTTAACACAGGCCCCTCCTGGAACACTTTTGAAAACTGTTGTGCCACAGTACCTGTAAGTGGGTGGTTATAGCTAGGTATAAGTTGTATGTGGTATGTGAAATACTCCTGTAAGATACCAGTTGAGATTCTCTTACTGACACAAGGTGTGGTTGAGTTTCTGGCAACCATCTTTCACATAGTCCTGTTGTTCTGGGTTTAATGCAGTCTTGCAGCTGTTCTCCTTTACTGGGATTGTCATTTAGTTTCTCCACCTTTGGTAATTGTTTCTACAGCAGCCAAAAACTATTCTGGTTGTGCAGCAATGTTATTCAATTTTCTCCTCAATTTTGTATCAAGAAAAAAAAGTGTGGCAAAGGAAGCTCCTACCTCATTGATGCAGACTTACTGCTCTCATAGCAAGCAGCACCTCGCACTTCTGTGCATGTCTCCACATCCACATGTGTCAGGTTTTTCATTTCCGGGCATTAAAGTCTTCATAACTTTCACTTGATGCCCATACAGCAGTCATCCTTTTCCAGCCAACCTGACTTCAGCACCTTTGTACTGACCTAGACCACGGCTGTGTTCACAGAACTTAAGGAAGAATATGACCTGAATTAGAACTTTGTGACTTGGAAACTTAAATAGAATGTTTAGATACGGGAAAGGCAACTTTACCAGAGAGCTAAAAGCACTTGCAGAGCTCTTCCATAGCCTTGCAGCACTCCTATGTAAAGTCACATAGGAGTGTTTATTGGAATTTGTTCAGGATGAAGTTTATTTAATGGGCCTGTGCCAGCCTATATTGTGAAATACATGTGTGTTTTTACGATCCTTGCTTTCTTATTTTTTTTGTGGTTCAACTTTCCTTTATGCCTTCTCAAAGCCTACAACATACTACTTCCTTATCTTCCAGCACTTGAATCTGCAGTTCAGTAAGGAGGCAAAATGCCTGTGATATCCCCTTGCTTTATTGATTGCCCCTGCCTAATGACCTGAAGTGCTTCAGTAACATACCCTCATTGTTTTTTCTTTCATCTAGTCATGACAGAACAAAGAAAATAGTGAAACTACTGTAGTACACAAAACTTAACTGTTAAAAAATGTTAACATGGAGTTTTCAAAGCTTTATTTCTACTTTCTAGGTAATTTCATAATTTTCTGAACTGTAAGTTGGCACCTCTAGTGGAATAAGTGGGATTTTTGCACATATCTTTGTTACTACACTGGCCTTTTTTCTGTCTTCTGTTATGCGCTTTTGCACAGCTCACTCAAAAGTACTCTTTTAGATTTCACAAGAAGTTTTTCTTTCACCTAATTTTGACTATAGTTGCAAATTCATGTCACAGAATCACTAGGTTGGAAAAGACCCACAGGATCATCGAGTCCAACCATTCCTGTCAACCATGCCCTCAGCACCTCATCCACCCGTCTTTTAAATACCTCCAGGGACAGTGACTCAACTACCTCCCTGGGCAGCCTGTTCCAGTGCCCAGTGACCCTTTCCGTGAAAAACTTTTTCCTGATGTCCAGCCTGAACCTCCCCTGGCAGAGCTTGAGGCCATTCCCTCTTGTCCTGTCCCCTGTTACTTGGGAGAAGAGCCCAGCTCCTTCCTCTCGACAACCTCTTTTCAGGTCGTTGTAGAGAGCAGTAAGGTCTCCCCTCAGCCTTCTCTTCTTAAGGCTAAACAACCCCAGTTCCCTCAGCTGCTCCTCATAGGACTTATTCTCCAGCCCCATCATGTCCTTGCAGGTTTTGCTCTTTTCCAGTGCTAGTTGTAATAAGCTTTGGTCTTCTGGAGAGATAATTTTCAGACTTAATTTTGGTGTCTTTAAATGTGCTGTGTTTTCAGCTTCTCCTGTCACATCATTTAATCATATGACAATAATTGTTTGTAAATTGTAGTGTTTTCAATAGGTTTTCCTAGTTTGCTTTATTAAATGAAAGAATTAGATTTTATTGAATTTTTCCACTTGCATAGTTTTCAGAATGCAAAATTCTCCTCCTATTGAGTTTCTGCCTTCAACCCGAGGTGCTGCCAGAGCACCCCCTGTGCACTGGTATTTGCATTGCAAATGTATTTGCAGTGTTTGCCACAAAACATAGTCAAGGGACACAAGGATACCTAGGGACCCATGCTGCAATCTAGGGACCATTTGCAAGATTGGGAAAGGATTCCAGGTCATCCTCATTATTTAAGAGCATCTACACATAATGTCCTCCCAAGGGGTAATGGAAGGTTAATTATTAGGTTGTATTATAAGATAAGATTCTGCTTCAGAGTCCTCAACCATACCATGCTCACTAGATTTAATGAGGATGTACTCTTTGTTTATTAATTTATTCATAAATTGAAGGATTTCATCCAAAGTCTATGGAAGTCAGTAAGGCATCAAAAGGTATAGGGGTTCAGTATATGCCATGAATGTAGAAATTAATTCAAAATCTGCTTCCATTAACAGATCTTTCCATTAACCTCACTAAACTTTGGATCAGACCCCCAAATTTGTTTCATGTAAGCATACTGTACACATAATAAAATTCAGAACTCTCAGAAACCATTATTTGTTTTAAATTGGAAACACAGTAATGTGTGAATAATGAAAATATTGATCTTTATATTTGGATATAGGAACCACTTCTCCCTTCTGTCATCTCAGTTCCATAGTTATATTTCTCCTAAATTCTGTATTTTAACATGGGTCTTGACCCCTTTGATTTTACATGTTGCCTTATTTTTGTATGTATATAAATTGACAACTGGTTGTTCTTGCTAAGCCAATAGGTGGCAGTGGTTAATCATATTAACAGTCAAGATGCAGGGTATTTTATATGTAAGATGTCACTGTGAAATGTGGCCAGCTATTAAACATCATAATTTTAAAAAATACATAGTCTATATGTGTTGATGTAAATTTGTCATCTTCAAGGACAGTAGGAAACATTTCAGAGAAATAGGTTTAAAATTACTCACTTTTAATTGGATATGGTTTGATTTAGGGCTAAAAAAAGAAGAGCTAATTGCTGCAACTAGAAGTTTTAGGCTTATAATTATACCCCACATTTTGCATCCTGCCTTAGATGGTTAGGTCTTCTGCTTTGAAAATGTGTTTGTGTAAATGTTCTGATGTAGACCACATTCTGTCATTTCTTCACAACTGAGAGACGCACTTCAGGATTACTTACTATTATAAATGTTATTTCTCATTATTTCTTCTGACTTTCATGGCAGGCAGCCATTCCTTGTGGCTCAAATGGTCAGTCCACTGTTCTTGTATTTATTTCTTTTAAGAACTGAGAAGGCTGAGGAGAGGGAAATTCCACCAGTGTTATTACAAAAGCCTTGTGACTAGAGCTCTTAACTTCTGAGCTGAAGGACTGTGATCTAAGTCCTCCCTAGTCCAGCGGTCATGCACACTTTCTCCTCCTCTCATGAGCGAGCTCCCACCATTCAGCTGTGTACATCACAGTAATACTGCAGTATTTTGCTAGTTAGAACTTATTTCATGGGCTACATTCAGTTATGACGTTTCGTTTAATTAATCAATGTCTGTCAGTCTGTCCTGTTTCTCATTTGCCTTCTTAGAAAGCCAGTAGAGACGTGAACGTTGGCAGTGTTGTTTGGGGAAGGAAGAAATTACCCAGACCAATCTGTTCCTATTCCCAGTCTCCCTAAAAAGAGTCTTGTGTAGCATTGGGTGCCCATTCTAATGCTCTCTGCTCACAGAAACCCCGAGGAAAGAAAATGACAACAGAGTTTATGGAGTTAATTTTCTAGGAAGGCAAGTTCGCTCAAGTCATTTTTCGCTTTCTTACCAGCTACCTGATTCAAACTCATTGCTCACAAAGTGCTCTGAGATTCTTAGATGAAAGGCACTATAGAAATGCAAATTACTTATTATTATGATATTATTTTCAGAGACAAGGTTTCCAT
Organism: Piaya cayana; assembly: GCA_013389865.1. Taxonomy (NCBI): domain Eukaryota; kingdom Metazoa; phylum Chordata; class Aves; order Cuculiformes; family Coccyzidae; genus Piaya; species Piaya cayana. Next base: position 164,332 of record WAAB01017934.1, read on the forward strand.
AATATTTAGGGACATTTGTTAGCTACTGGTATTCAAAGCTTTTAGTAGCAAATGTAATACACAGTGCTATTATGTGTTATTAGTAAAAAAGACAGTTTAAAAGAAGTAATTCAGCTCAACAGTCCTATGTGACAAGAACATACTAGCATGAAGAGGCTTGGCAGCCAATTCCTTACTTGGTATTGCTGCTAAGTAATTTTTAACCTTATTTACATCATATGCTTAGATAATTTAAGTGCAGAATTTCTCACTGCAGGTAATAGACAATGGTTATAAAATAACCATTTTTTTTTTAATATTGCCATGCATTAAAAATATATCCTATGGTAAGAAACTATCCTACCCATCCATCAAATCTAAACATTTAGAATACTTAGAGGAAGTAAATGACTGGATGTCTTAGTGGATGTGCATTCAGGAATAGATTAGAAGTTCTCAGCTCACCCAGGGCTTCTGTAGTCGCACAAGACTCCAGCATTATGTATTAATAAACATATCTTCATGCATTTGTGCAGGAGACTAAGCTAGCAGAGAAGTAGGCTGTGAAAGAGGCGAGGTCAAGACCCCCAGCAAGCTTCTGTACTGTCACACTGCAATGTGCAGGAAGACCAAGACCAGGGGGTGATAACAGAAATTGTTTCTTCTGTGTATAAGGAGCTACTCTTTACTGAATGACTGGCTGGAAATGAAACCTGTAGGCAGCTCTGTGGCCACGTGTGATGTTCATTTCCATGGTGCTTTGAATAACTGCAAGGGCAGGTTTTTTCTTCTTTTTCTACCTTGGTTCTTCCAGTTTCAGCTGCCTGCCTCAGCCTGTTATGTGAGTCAACAATTTTCCAGCCAGCTTCTGTAAGCTGGGTAATGCAGCATTCCTGTGTTAGTCAAACAGTGGCAGTGCAAACACCCTCCCTGCTTAGGATTTTCCCCTGCTTGAGGGCCCTAGCTTGCATTGTTTGTAAGGTTACTCATGAGTTACGTTTCTGCAAACAGACTGTCAGCTTAAACATACTACCCCTTTGAGGGTGGTCTGGTGGGGCTGACTGTCCCCACACTGGTACTTGCTGTGCAACAGATGATAGCAGAGTGGGGCTGAGCAACCTCCTCATTCAGCTGTGTCATGTTCGGTTGAGTTAGTCATTGCGTGACTGCAGCCGATGTGCATGAAATGGCCATTCTCATCACCATGGCTGAACTAAGACCGATACAACCAGCAGCAAGAAGAGAAGCTGTTTGGTCTTAGGACAGAATAACTGGTGCTTGAATAGGGGCAGTTTCCATCAGACTTCTATGTTAACTCTTTCTGTTTACTTGCATATATGTTTTCAATTTTTCTTCAGCTAGGCTGTTTTCCATGACATTTTGTCCCAGAGATTAATGTTTGGTAACTGTTTGTAATTACACATCATCTGTGTACTAACACAAGAATCTAAAATGTACTTTCCCTATTAAAAACAAAATCAGCTACTTTAATAGCAGAACAGCTTGTGTTTGAAGGTCAAACTTTGGCATGGTAATAGTTCACGCTGACAATCAGCACCTTGGAGTACTCTAATGGAAACTGGCAGCGATTTGAGTGAGCTACAAGCCTTCAGAAATCACACCTCACACAGTCATGTTTAAACAGTGATTGGCTCTGCTTGGCAGAAAGGCTGTAAACGCATATGTAGCTAACTCATTTCAGTCCTCAGCATTACACTAGGGATGTGTGGGGAGAATGAGAGCTGTGATAGCTTTCTCAGTCAGTTCAAAGTGTCAGAGTGGCAAGGATGCTTTGGTTATGGACTGGCTTAGGAGGGAACCATCTTCAAGAGTCAGCGCTTGTATGAAAGATGTGTCTTCAGCAAGTCATTGTCTTGCTGTGTCATTTTTTTGTTTCATTTAAATACTGGAGACAAGTTTAGGGTTGGGAGTTTTTTAAGTCTTGTCTTCCCTTTTTCCTGCTGTAGTTTCATTCCCACAGTTTATTGTGGACTACCATTTGGATCTCGCTGTATGAGAACTAACGTAAGGAGGAGTATAAACCTCATTTCAAAGCTACTGTCTCATTTTGGCTGCTGGAAGAATGTTATTTAGTTAATTCATTCATCTGCAGCAGCAGCTTGGAAGGTGGAATTTGCCTGCATGACATTTTTGTTGTTAGGACCTGCCAGCTTCACAGATTTGCTGTCACTCTAAATCAGGTTAAATTTTATTTAATTAAACCAGTTTATCTGCTATCCATACAAATTACTGTAGTTCATCTTAACTAAACTGTTTCCTTAAAGTTTCACAACTTATTAGAAATACAGGAATTTTTAAAATTCATTAATATAAGCACCAGACTCGAATTCCAATTAGATAAACCAAATGGATTCAGTTTGGAGGTAGAAATGAAAATACGGGATAGGTATGCAGTGTCTCATCCGGAGCACAGTTCTAGTCCAAGGAATATTTTACCTCTTTCATTTATAAGGTATTACAGTTGTAGCACTACTCTTGCAGTGTGTTATTTCATTTTCTGAACAAGACTGTACAAGTTTCACTGCAGGGAACCGCACCATGTTCTAAATCTAAAGCCAGTGGGGTTCTGCAGTGAGAATCCTATGGGCATAAATGGAAAGCAGCAGAATTCAGTTTTATGTGTTGTATATCTCAGACAATGTATTTCCCATTTATCATTTAACCATGTTTACTCTCAACTTCTGCCCTTTTTGAATAATTTTACCTTTGTTCCTGCAACTTAGCCTATTTTAGTTCCCTGGTAAGACTGTTCTGTTTGCTGTGACATTGATCATTTAAGTATCTGCAAAAAGTAACTGTGAATTGCTGTGTCCTTAATAATAAAGCTGTTGTCATGATGCATTTCCATTTAGAGAGGCAGGCAACTCTTTTTTTTAGCTCAGTAAGTGAGTAGTGAGTTGGTTTTCAACAGTTATTCTGCTCAGTCATGAAGACATGATGCTGTTTGTTTTCATAGCCTTGCATGCCAAAATAAACCTGTATTAAGGCAAGCAATGCAGCATATATAGTCTTCTGTCACTGCCTGATCCGTGGGTCTCAGGTACTGTGAAGGTAAAAAAAAAAAAAGTTAAGTATTTGAAATGAAGCGGGGTATGCAGGTAGATTTTATCACAAGGCAGAGCAAAACCATGCAGTACAGTGACTCCAAACTAGCACTGAGAAGAGTTGCTTTGGAGCTAAAACAATACTGCTGTATCAGCACAGCGCAGCCCTCTGGCTAATTAGCCTCGTTAGCTCTGTACCACGTGCTGCAAGAAAAGGTTGAGTTAGGCAGTAAAGTGTGAGGGAAAATTAATGGCTGTGGATCCTAAGGAGGAAGCAACTCATGTCTCCTTCTTTTGTATGTTCTAACTCCGGCAGCTTTAGGCTGAGGGCTTTGGTTTTTTTCTCCATTCCTAAATATTTGTAAGATGTGTCTATATTCATCCAGATCTGTAGTACATATCTGCAATGAATACCCTGATCATCACTATCTAATGAACTTTGACTCACAGGGCAGTCTTGGTGTGCTGGGTTCCTTTTGGATGAAAAACAGAAAGATAATTCCAGGATCTCACCTAATTACTCCACATTTTTTGTGAAGGTTGAGACCAATCCAAAGTTAAAATCTCCTCAGATACATACGGCATGGACATTGGGTCCTTGGTACCAGCTATTTTACTTTACAGTTTTGCTCTTACTGGCCCACACAGCAGTAAATATCTTCCCAGGCACTGTACAAGGGGCCTGGATGACTAAACTGAACCTGCTGGTTCTTCTGAGAGTCAGGATCACTGCTGGTTGCAAGGGAGATTCAGGATGTCACCTGAGCTAACCTACCTCCCTCTTGAAGTGCTGCTTAACAGTAGCTTGGTCAAACATGAACTTGTCTAGTTAAATCTCAGAGAGCCCCAAGGACAGCAGAGCTTCTCGTACTGTCCAATCTGAAATATGTTGTCTTTGTCTTTGTTGTACTGTCTGGCACTGACACAAAGAGCTTGGCCTGCAGTTGTAGGCTTGTGATGGTTTGAGTGAAACCCCCCTGTACAGCACCCAAACCCACAGTAGAGCGCAGTCTTTCCCCCTCCACCCCCCTGTACGAGCCCAAGGGAAGACAGAAGAAAGACTGAAAATGCTGAAAATGAGCAGACCAAAGCTGTATGATTATATACACATGTATTAACACTTATATGCAACTAAAATACCATATACACAGAATCAGAGACCCCCGAGAAAGACCTCCCCCTACCCCGAAGGGGAATAGAATCCAGGACAACAATAAAAGCTAACAAAAGAAAATCACCACTCTCCTTCTAGATAGCAGAACTTCACCAAGCAACCCCCAGTACTCTGCGCCGCTCTCTCCACAAGGCTTCACTGGGCCTAACTCCCACAGACGAGCAGCTGATAGCAGAGCAGACCTTTCTCACACGGCGACCGGAAGAGGAGAGAGAGGAGAGGAGTGTCTGACTCCCTGATTAATACCCCAGATTTACGTAGAAAATCGCATGGAATACTGGGAGATGTAGCTCTTTCTCAGCCACAACCTGGCTATTAAGGAGGGTCTAAAATCAAACCCATCACAAGACTGCAGTTAGGTCCCTCTTAAACTCTGCCAGACTAAGCAAGCCCAGATCCCTCCATCTCCCCTTGTAGGCCATGCGCTCTTGGCCTCTGACCATATCAATAACCTCTCCAGTTTCCTCCCCATCCTCTCGATTTGGAGTGCCCAGAGCTGAGCACAGCACTCTTGGAGCAGCTTCTTCAGTGGCAGGGAGAGGAGGTTAATAACTTTCCAAGAGGGAATTGAGGAGAAAGGGAGGGAGGCCACACTCCTTGGAACGTAGTCCAGGCACGGTCTGTCTTATTTGCGGTGTTCAAATAGGCTATATAAAAGCTGTACACTATAGATTCCGCATCTCACCTTGAACAGCGTGTCCACAGTCAAACAGAGCAAGGACTTGACTAATGCTTCTGGGCCATTGTCTTCAGAATACATTAGCATAGTTGGTATATTTTAAAACATGAAATCATAAATACATAATATTGTTGCACTTAAAGAGGATGTTTTATGAAAACTACTACTTCGCCTTTTGACTTTTTTCCATATCAAAAGTTTGTGAAGGAAGAACTGTGGTAATTCAGCTAAATTGGATTAAATTCATGGCTGTACTTGTGAGCCCTTGTGGTATAGCCTTTTTACCTTTACGAAGATTTCTCAAGAAATAATTCTCTGGAAGTGTTCTGGATTGCTTTCTGTTTATAAAATAATGATGATTACACCACACATTTGTGTACTATTTCAAAAGTATATTTAAATATTAAGAAGGATATTACAAATTTTGTGTAATTAATTATAGATTCCACACTCTGCTAGAACTGTAAAAATAACAAATATTATAAATTTGTGACCATGATTCTGTGAACAGACCTCTGACTTAGAAGTAACAGCTCTGCCTCTAACAAATAAAACATTGTTAGATTTGCATACATATCTCTGGTTTACAACAATATGGGGATTGTTAAATAGTTTTAATCTATTATTTCGTTTCAGTGCTGTTATTCAAATATTGCTTTAACTGCAATAGATGTTCACCATCATTCACAAGTTAACACTTCAGTTTTCATTACACAGAGCTCAGATCTAGTGGTTTATAACAGTTATGTTCTGGGTTTGAAAATAATTTGACAATGGTGTTATCCCTCTGTGTCTTAACTCCATCAGCACTGGTTAAAATCTAGACCTAGAGAAGTCCATCACATCTTAGTCTTACTGGGATAGACAATAAAATCTATTATCTGTACAAGATTTCATTACTAACCAAATATGCTTTACTTTTGACAGTGTGTTTCCCGAGTGATATGTTTTATATAAATGTGTTCAGGTTAATTTGGACAGATAGAACTTAATAAGAATTTTGGTGCCGTTGCCACACTGTATTTCATTATCGAAACACATTTCATTTTGCATGGTAAGAATAATGTGATGTCAGAACTGTGCATTTAGTATGATAGCAGGAATCATCTGGACCAAAAGGTACCATAAATAATGCTATTAACACCTTTCTTCCTTCTAGGAAGCTATCATATTAAACATGCGAAGAAAGTTATAATGTTTGACATGATGTCATTAATTCACGTTATTGATTTATTTCTAATTATAGAGATCTCTTTAATCTTTGGTGTATCTCTTTGTTCCATGGTGTTTCTAATTCATAAAATTCAAGTTCCTGAAAATTAAATATAAGTCAGACTGATAAAGAAATTCTGACTGCTCAATTACAAAACTGATTCAGCTGCACTGTATTAAAATATGCTGCAATATTAAGATGTGTATGAAACTTAATGTTCCACATAGAATTTGGAGATTAAATCCCAGTACTTGATTTTCAGTGGGGGGTAGGAGTGGTTGGGGTTCTCTCTTCTTTATGTGATAAATTTGAATAAAAGAGCAGAGTTCATATAAATATTGTTAATAACATCTTTTCTCCAACACAGATACAATAGCAGAAAGGAGCGCCCTAAGAGAACATGTGTATCCTAAGCTGAGAGAATTCTGCAGAGAAAACTATGGGCTGGAATTTCAGGTAGGTTTTGTTGTGTTGAATCTTGTCTTACTTTTTGTTGAAATTAACACTATTTAGGGCAGGTGACATTTTAAAATATCATTGGTAAAATAGAACATTGAAAAAAATTGGATTTCACTTGTTAATTGTACCGAATGATGTATTTAAATGGTTTAACAGGCAAATTTGAGTTAAATCCTGAATAGATGAAAATACCACATTGCAACCTTGCACTGGTGGTAAAAGCAATATGGGAACACATTGGCAACTCTCACATCGGAAATTTAATCAAATCACCTGTGTTTTAGATATTCGGAGTATTAAGAGGAAATAATGTTATATCTTAACTAATGTGTTCTACTTCTATTTTTAATTTTTTGTAATATTCATTGAGGTAGCACCGTCTGTGTATTCACATAATGGTTATTCCTAACTATGGGTTTGTCTTGGAATCATAGAATGGTTTGGATTTGAAGGTACCTTTAAAGGTAATCTAGGAGGGACAGGGAGCAGGGACATCTTCAACCAGATCAGGTTGCTCAGAGCCCCATTCAACCTGACTTTGACTGTTCCAGGGATGAGGCATCCACCACCTCTCTGGGCAACCTGTTCCAATGTTTCACCACCCTGAGCAACAAAAATTTCTTCCTAGTCTAAACCTCTCCTCTTGTAGTTTAAAACCATTATCCCTTGTCCTGTTGCTACAGGCCTTGCTAAAGTTTCCCCCAAGTCTCCTTTAAGTACTGAAAGGCCACAATTAGGTCTCCTCTGAGTCTTCTCCAGGCTGAACAACCCCAACTCTCTCAGCCTCTCTTCACAGGGGAGGTGTTCCCAGCCTTTGATCGTTTTGGTGACCTTCCTCTGGACCCAGTCCAACAGGTCCATGTCTTTATGGACATGGACCTTTATGGTGCTGAGGTCTCCAAAGCTGGATACAGTATTTCAGGTGTGGTCTCACCAGTGCAGTCTAGAGGGCCAGAATCACCTCCTTGAACTGCTGGCAACACTTCTCTCGATGCAGCCTGGGACAGGATTGGCCACCTGGGCTGCAAGCGCACATTGCTGGCTCATGTCCAACTTCCCATCCACCAGAACCCCAGGTCCTTCTCTACTGGGCTGCTCTCAATCTCTTAATTCTGGTTCTAAATCTTCAATTATTCCTCCTGTCTTAGTGACCCAAGAAACACAGCTCTCCAGAGTATAGTTTGCTTGGAAACAGCTAATGCTTTTTAGGCAATATCCTGTTCCCTCCCAGTGTATTATTCTTGGTGCTCATGCAGCTGGTTTTTAATCAAAATAACAAGTTCTTAAAATAGGATATTTGGTTTTGATTTCGAGTCACAGTGGAATTGCTGAATCTGCATGGTGGTAAACTCCAGAGTGATTTTTGATTATGGCTGTAAAAGAATTTCATCTGAAGGTCCTAGCTCATCAACTGATTGGGAAGTCCCAGCTGCAGTGGTACATGCAAGGAAGAGCAAAAGCTATTAAAATAATAAAGCAATTTTCTCCTGTTACTACCATGTGATAATAATGACAAATACAAACTCTTTATTTCTCAGTCATCTTTGAGGAGACATCTTGGTGACAGGAGGGAAATGTCTCCTCCAAGTAGCTCATAGTCCACTGAATTCTTTGTAAGAGGAAATGCATCTGTCTTCAAATGGATTGTAATATAGTCACTAGGGGAGGAATAATTACGTTTATTCTAGTTGATATTCATGGAAGCAAATTATTTTATTACATAGTTTCAACACCAGGAGCATCCTTACATGATACGAGGTCTAAGAGACAGCTCCACTGACACATTTCTGAAAACAGCTAGAAAGCTATTTCATTACTGTGGCAGAAAAGTAGGAAAACTTGTACAAAAAAATTACCAAGGGAGAGTAGTAAAGCATTTTGGAGGAGGCTCTGAGGTAGACTTTATCAAAACTTTTTTTTTTGCCTTTTCCATTCCTGATACATTGAGGTTTTTAGGTTAGCATGCAAAATCAAGACTACGGTTTTTAGTGCAGTGGTGTCAAGAAAGAACGCTTTTCAGACACAGGGAGAAATTTATATTTCCCTGTACAGAACAGCACACACAACTTTTTATCCTGATAAATAATCTACTAGTCAAACATGAAATACCTTTTGTGTGACTACCACAAATGTGCTGTAACATAGGGTGTCTTGAACATGCTCTCTTCCTGATAAATCATGACCCAAATGAAATGCATTGATTGCTCCGGCTTCTGCTAGGTAATCTGGCTACCCTGTCAAGCATTTCAGTTGTTGCAAAGCAAGAGATCTCTCAGGCATCCTAAATTTGGTAGGAGCTGTTAGGGAACATAACCACTATGTGTGTGGAAGCAGAACTGAATATACACAATCACTGTATGAATTTGTTTGCTCAATGGTCTTCCTTTTCCATTGAAACACAAAATATTTCTGAAAACCAGGCATTGGTGAAAACAGAAAGCAAATAAGCTGAGAAAACAATTCCAGAGTGCATGGTGTTTTGTACGTGAAGGACAGAAAATAAAATAGTCACCATAGAAAATTTGGGGGGGATAACTAACCACAGTTAATTAGCAGCATACTCTTTTTCTCTGGGGAACAAGTAACTGTTTCAAATAATTTTCAGCATATGATTTTTGCTACAAGGAAAGTGGAACTTTGTGTGAATGAGATTTTTTTTCACATTTGTTAAGCAGCTGGAAGTGACAAAGATAAGGTAATTTCATTTACTTAGGAAATTGTGTGAAACTGTAAGATTGGTAACACAAAAGCTAAAATAAGCAAAAGGAAACACTGAATTATGAATGAAAAGTCTCTTGTTAGATTAGTGTGGCACTGAACCTAGGCTGGTGTCAGTCCACTATGTATAAGTATTTCTTGCATAGAGCACTGGTTGTCATCTCACCATGGCAGCTTTACTGAAAGCTGGAGTGGGTGTTGTGTCACACAGTTTTTCCAAGTATCAGTAAAAACATACTTCAACATAGACACAGTTGTCTTCCTGTTCCATTTCTTTAATTTTCTAAAACCCATTTATTTTAGATAGCATAAATAATAAGCCCCTCATTTTGAAATTCCTGGTGTCTTCAGAGGTTTAATGGCCAAAATATTTCCTTTTTTAGGACAAAATTATAACACATTAAGATACTGTGTGCTAAAATGATGGTACCAAATAAAAATAATCTGTAATTTTATAACACACAGAAGGTAGCTGCTGAGCCCTTACAATATATGCTATTCCAGAGAATTTCCTCTTCACATTTACTCTGTAAATGTGATTCTGAACAGTTAATTAAAATAGAAATTGCTTTTATGTTTCAAATGAACTTGAGCAGCACAATAAATTCATTCAACCAGTAATTCAAATATTTTTGTCTGTAGGCTAAGATCCTCTAATTTTATGACTAGAATACTTTGTCATACCTCATTCAACTAATGAGACAGCTGAGTACAATATGAAGTCATATAGATAAATAACAGAAGGGAGAGAGGAAGGAGGGAACACTTTTCCTGATTAAACTAAAAGAAAAAAGGACAGAGAAAAATCAGTGCAAATGAGGGAAATAGGTAGGCTGTTTGAGATGCAGTTTTGTAAAGCAGAAGCTGCATATTCTAGCAAAATTTTAAACAGAGTTTCTGTGAAAAATAAATGTAAGTGTATTTTCTTGGCAGTGTAAGCTACTAAGCATTATACACATTGGGCTACTTCGCTAATCGCCAGCCAGAGGGTATCTCACTTCTTGTGTTTGGTAACGATACGCCTACTCCAGCAAACACTGACACGTCCCAAACTTTTCTGGCATAAACAACCAATGAGATTGTAGGTAGTAAAATTAAACATGGGCATAAATATTTGTAGGATAAGATCTTAAACTGTGACATTTATTGTTATGATAAATTTCCCAAGGAGATTAATCAGCTGCAAACTGGTGAATTTTACTTTTGCATCAACGTGTTATTGGTTCTTATAATAGGTCTTCAGGCTGATTTTATGATCTGTTTGGACAACAGCTTGTTCTGTGGTTTCTTGGGGTCAGAGCAGGGTGCTTACACAGTACAAATAATATTACAATAAACGAATTTTTTTTATCCATTTGGACTTTTTTGTTCAAGTTACATGATGTTAACATTCAAGAGTAGCTTAAATGAGAGAGTAGCAGAATGTACCATAAGTTTTATTAAAAAAAATATGCATCTATATAATCCTTATTGTTTGAAATTTAATTTCCCACAGTAAGAATTCAGCCTTTTAGTTAAAATATGTAGTGAAATCACACTTCATCACTTAATTTCTTTAAGTAAATTTAAAATACATATTCCAGTTTCTTCCAGGAGTTTGTTTGCAACTGATTACCATCACAAAGCTGAGGCTGTAGATACAGATGAAAGGCTGAACAGCAAGCTGTCTGTCACTGCATATCTATACAATCTCTGCTTCCAAAGTAACTAGCAAAGGAAGTACTGTACTAGAGAACTGCACATATTGATTCTTTTGAGCCATGTGCACAGGATGAGTTTATATCCTGTGGATACATGTGACACAGGGTGTCTTGACTGTGAATTACAGCAAAACTCCCATTAATTTCCATGGAGCCAGGAATTTGTCAAGGCTTTTGTCATTATTCTTACCTAACCATTATATGCAATCCAGTAGCAAAAAAAAAAAGATGACATCAAATCAAGATCTTGTCATGCTAATCTCTGCTTAAAAATATGAATATAAAATCAGAGACTGTCATAGGAGAGACTATCTTGGAGGGAAAATAAGAGGATTGAATTGTCATTTAACTAAGGAAACCCTGCTACTCGGTGTAAGGACTGGATATAGACCCCATTGCCTTTTACTGCACTGCAGAACAATGCTTAGCAGAACACAAAGTGTTTTCAAAGCTAATTTTTAATTTGATAGGTAAAAAGAGCATATGATAAAGTAACAATATTGCATACTGTTTTCCAGGTCATAGACTTGTACTGGGGAGTTGAAGCAGATGAATGGGACAGTCCTGAGCTGCAAAAGACTCGTATGAAGCTCCTAGAAGATTGCTTGAAAAGTTCTGCAGGTCCATGTTTTGTTGTGGGTATAAAAATAATGTTTTACTTTACAACAAAAATTTAATGTTAGCTATCCTAACACGCATGATTCAGTAACAAATGTATTATTTTCTTCCTTCTAAAATATCTGATATTTATTACTGTAAATTTGCTGTACTGCAGCCAAATGCTTCCTTGCACAGCACTGTAGTTTAACAGTGATTATTAAGTATTAGCGGAGAGGAAAGAAGGATCTTTCATGACCAGTCCCCATAGCAAGATGAGTTTAGAAGCCACAAGGTGTGATAGTACTACTATCACAACGGAAGTGTGGTCTGCTTGTTTAAGGAGGCCACCGTTAATTAACTCTTGGCACTTCTTACTTCTGACTGGCCTAGAAGGGCTTCCATACAGAAGCACAGCAGCAGCCAAGAACTGTCCTCTCTGATCTGTGTTTTGCTGTTCCATGTCATAAACCCAGGACAATTTAGGATGCTATGTATGAGAGTGTGAAAAGACCAGAAGTCAGTGACAACTTGAGGGAGTTCTGAGTCTTTGTGTTTTTCCTAGTCTTGCCTTCTCCTTGCTGTTGTCAGAAAAAGCATTGCTTTTAGGATTTTTCAGGAGTCCAGTAAAGCTGGGAAAGAACATACATCTTCACTGTTTTTTCTTATCAGGCCTAAAAGAGAGCCTGAAACACTTTTACAGGAGCGGTTTATAAAGAATATTGAAGCTGTTAAGAACTGCCTGCCTGATATTGTTAAGAAAGAAAGAAATCAAGCAAAATCATAAATATTAGCCAGGGCAAAATAGCTAGCAAAGAGGTTACATTGAGCCAACAGCTTCAGTATTTATTCCAGGTTTTCCAGGTATGGGCCAGAGTAATAGCTCTCCTGAAAACTAGACTGGCAAAATTACAGAAATCTCTTCTTTGTTGTACCTTAGTGGGATGGGGGTTATTTCATTTACAACACAAATTTATGATGATTCTACTGCAACAAGCATAATTAGTTCTAATTTATAGTAACATAATTAAAAACTGAGTTTGGCACTGCAGGCTTTGGGCAACTTCCCATTTCTTGAGAAGGTTCTATAAAATGTGACACTTCCACTCATCTGGGTATTTTTCTACATTTTAGTTGCTGCTTTTTAATTCAGACACAGATCTGGGATTAAAACAGACTATTCAGAATTAACTCGCAAGTATAGGTTGATTTTAGAAAGTGTTTCTTCATGGCACTTTATTTCCTGCATTGTGATGTTGGGTGGAGAGAAAATGAAATGCAGTGCATGAGTTGGAAGTCAGATACGAAACAACAAAAGCAAATGAACACATATTCATAAACTCAAAAGAGGAAGCCGTTCTGGGAAAAAATGGTTAATTAATTTCCTGTGACCGTTTCTGGAATGTACATTCCCCCTCTTACCAGCTGCCTGAGCTCTACCAACACTTGAGGGGAGTTGTTTGGTTTTTGGTTAGGTTATAGTTCTTGTTTGGCGGGGGTTTTGTTGTGTAAAATCAGTGCTTACTATATGTGATTATTTAAAAACTCATGACCTTTTCTGTAGGGAAATACATATTATGCTATTTTTCATCTATAGAATAATTTATCAAGATTTATTTATGAGAGGAAAAGTACTATTTCTGTGGGGAAAAATATTTTCCATAGAAATTTTATGCAGAAATGATACTGGTTGTCTCTGGAACCTACATGGAGAAATTGAAATGAGGTATATTTATTGAATTGCAAACTGCTTAAAGTCTGAATTACATATCAATACCAAAGACAAACCATATTCAGTGGATCACTGGAACCTTTATGTTTTGTTGGGTTGTGTTTCCTAGTAGATTCATAAGAGATGGCAATACAAACAGGATGGTAGAGTGATGGTTATTTAATCATCCCTCAGCTAGTACTAATTATGAAGAGGGTTTATCTGTTACAAATCTAGTCTTGACACCTTTAAAAACTAGTAAAAAATGATAGGTACCTCTACTAATATCTGAGTCATCTTCTGGGTGACCATTTCTCCATTAACAGTAAGGACATACTAGGGAGTTTGACTGCAAGTTTAGGAACCCAAGCACAGTGCTTGATCTCAATTAAGGCCTTGAGCTATTTAGGGTGTCATTTGTCTATAGTGATTATTTGCAGAATAAGTTTACTGCCCTTTTATTGGGGTTCCCTAACTAATACTCCAGTACTAACTTGCTGTGCATTACACCTTAGTACAGATGAGAGACCTGGGAGGCTTCTCTGCATTTCCCTTAGAACACACCCTGCAAGTTACAACAATGGATGCTCTCTTCCATCTGTGCAGCACCACACAGTCTCTGCTTGAACTGCTGTTCTTGCATGACTACGTCCTGGAAAACAGTAAAATCATAAAATAGTTTGAGTTGGAAGGGACCTTAAAGATCATCTAATTCCAACCCCTCTCCCACTAGATCAGGCAGTTCAAGGCCCCATCCAACCTAGCCCTGAAATTAAATGGAAATTAAATAGTTTGTTGCTTGTAGTTTGCTCAATTGTATATGTTTGGGTTTGTACAAACCTAAGAGATTCTCCCCACCCATCATTCAAATAAGGTGATCCAAAGAATACTAAAAACATTTTCTACCTACTCTGAAGACCCACTGTAATTTACATTATTCCTCTCTTGTCAATTTCAGCACTAATGAACCATTAAAAAAGACCTAGCATTATAAAATTGGGATTCCAGGGGGATTTTAAAAGAATATTAGAAATGTATAGTACTTGACGTGTCCTTAAATCACCCTCAAATTGAAGATGAAATACAGTAAATTGAGAAGTGAAATGTTTTTTATATCTCTGGATCTTTCTGGTTCTACTGTAAAATGCTTTAATCATTTCATGAAGTTCACTGCTACTTGGTTCTCTTTGCTTAGTACAAATAGTTGATAGTTAATTCTAAACTAAGAGAAAATTCCAAATTCCATTATTCCAGCTCAGCTGAATCTCCTCAACTCCCATTTCAGTTCTGGTGTTACTTTAGGGTTTATTCCTAATGTGAAAACCAAATATATGTAGGTTCTGGAACACCTGAGCTACATTTTGGTTTTGCTTTTCGGGGAAAAATGCCATGCATTTTACGTTAGGGAGTCTAAAGTCAGTCAAATGTGTTAATGTTAAATATAAACAGCCAGTTTATATTTATGCTGTGAAAAGCATTCATTGGTACATTTCAGAATTTATTTTTCCTTAAGGAAGCTGATCTATGTATAGTTTTTAAGTGAATTAGGAGAAATAGCTGGAACCAAACAGGGCACAACAGCTCACCTCTTCCAGTAAAGTATTTTCCCGGAAACAAATACCAAATTATTAATTTTGTTCTTGCCCCACATCTAATTCAAAAAGCATCCAAATGCGAAGTCCCTCACCTTAAATGGATTTGGGGTCGCACATGTCAGGAATGTCTCCATAAGACATGTTGGCATTAAACTGAATTAAAGTATGTCTGCAGAAGCTAATCCTGTTTTAGATGGCCAGCAGGAAAGATTTTTCCATGAATGTCAAAGTAGAGCTTTGTATATTTTTTGAAACCCTTCAAAACAGATAAAGGGATTAAATGTTAAAGACATAGCATACAACTTTCTCCTCAGAAACCCTTGGTTTTCTTTCACAGCCTCCAGACTAACAAGCAAAGGGTATATATCCTTTTCTGTGTTGTTTGTCTCTGAACAACACATGTTCACACAGAGTGGAATCAAGCACAGGATGATATAATATGATGAAGCTATTGTGAGTGAGTTCCTTGATCTGCTTTAGTGCTGGGAATGTATTTTCCTGTGAATCATCTCTGATTCTCTAAATGTAAAATCTAGAGTCTAAAAATGCTTATCCATTTTTAAAACCTATCCATTGAAAATAGCCACAATATTCATCAGGCAGCTTTTCCCTGGAACACAGAAATTGCATGGTTTTTTATGTGGTCTTAAAATAGCTTGCATTTTCAGCCTACAGTAAGAAAACAACATATTTTCTGCTAAAGCACTGTATTTCTTGACATAAATAGATTTTTTTGTGCTGCCTTCCAGAAAGTTCAAGTATTATATTTAATACAAATGACCATATTAGTGAAAACAAGATAAGCTTGATCTCAGATTTCCATCTTTTTGTGTAAGTTGTAGAGGAAGAAATAGGCAGCATAAGATTTATGAGATTTATTTTCCCTTGACCCTCAAGAGCTTTACCAAACCGTCTTCTGAGGTGGTATTGTAATGAGCTAGATGTAATGGTCTACTCTACAAATGAAACTGTGGATCAGAAAGCCAACATCAGCTATTGTACAGAAGTGAGAGGGGCTGGAAATCCTAAATCTTGCAATGCTAATTCTGCATAAAGAAACAGCATACTTCACAGTATTTAGCAGGCGGTTGTTAAGTTCAAAGATGGATCTTAATGCTGTTGCTTGCACCTAGCCTATATAACTTCTCCTTTCTCAAATACAAAGATTCACTTCAGGGATCCTCTAGTTCATCAATAACACACCCAGAAACAAACATTTACCCACAAATTAAGTGGTTCTCTTTTCAGTCTGGTTACTGTCAAATTTGGCTAGAAGTATGAGTGTTCATAGTAATACTGGTATGCATCTACAAGGTGTTTCCTCTTTTCTCTTAAAATATTTGTTTTCAGTGCAAGGTGCTTCTTTTTGAGGAGATACTGTTCTGTTAGCATGCAATGTGGCAACTAATTGTCATATACTGCTTTCTGTCATAACTGGAAAACCTCACACAGTAATTTTTTATTCAATTCCATCCTGAAAAAATGAACCAGAGAGTATATACTTAGAATGCTATGGAAACTTTAATTAGCATGAGGAAACTACATGTTCTTTTCTTGTTAACTTTTTTTGCATAGTATGGAAATTATTTTAATGCTTTAAACCACTTAAAGAGAATTTGGAATCGTAGTGCTACTCATGGCTGGAAAAAGTGCACATCACCTGGCCACATATTTGTGTAGAGCCAAAATTCTGCCTCTCAGTCATGCCATTGCATGGCATAAGCAAGACAGTTTTTTTTATTGAGAGAAGTGTCATGACCTGATGATCTTTTCTATGTGTCATTCATTTCCATAGAGATTTACTACAGAATGTTTAAATATTTGGCTAATGACCTGACCTATTACCTGCGGGCAGTATTTATCACTTGTACACTTGCCAATAATTTTAAGTGTGGTTACCTTTTAAAGTGTTAGAAAAGGCATAAAGATATCCCAATGGAAAGTTGACATTCGTAAGGTTTTGCTTTGGTCTATTCCATTCTTGAAGAAGTATGTCAAATAAAAGCTAATAGGATTCATAAAGGTGATTTTTGTCATCTGTATTAGATGGAAAACTAATAATAGGTAGTTTATGGAGAACAACAGCTTTTGAAATGTGGCACTTGTGAAGGTGGCTTTTTGAGAACCTGGATTTATTTTTAATGTAAAATAAATTACTAGGGTTACCATTCTCATGGTAATATTTGGTGATGTGAATCGGCTGCAATTATTATTAGTACCCTGAATACTTTAAGTAATGCTGTTCTTCATAAGCTTTGTCAAGTCCATAAGGGGTGTGGTTTATGAAGCCAAGGGAAGCTTCAATCTATGTTATCACAGTGCTTGCCTTTGTCTTTTTCCTTCAGTCCAGTTTCTTTGAAGATCCTTTCCACATTTTTGCTTTCTGTCCTTAATGTTATTACAGTTTAGATTATTAGTTTCTTCTCATAGGAATGAGTTCCTTTTATTGTGTAACTATGCTNGTTGGCATTAAACTGAATTAAAGTATGTCTGCAGAAGCTAATCCTGTTTTAGATGGCCAGCAGGAAAGATTTTTCCATGAATGTCAAAGTAGAGCTTTGTATATTTTTTGAAACCCTTCAAAACAGATAAAGGGATTAAATGTTAAAGACATAGCATACAACTTTCTCCTCAGAAACCCTTGGTCTTCTTTCACAGCCTCCAGACTAACAAGCAAAGGGTATATATCCTTTTCTGTGTTGTTTGTCTCTGAACAACACATGTTCACACAGAGTGGAATCAAGCACAGGATGATATAATATGATGAAGCTATTGTGAGTGAGTTCCTTGATCTGCTTTAGTGCTGGGAATGTATTTTCCTGTGAATCATCTCTGATTCTCTAAATGTAAAATCTAGAGTCTAAAAATGCTTATCCATTTTTAAAACCTATCCATTGAAAATAGCCACAATATTCATCAGGCAGCTTTTCCCTGGAACACAGAAATTGCATGGTTTTTTATGTGGTCTTAAAATAGCTTGCATTTTCAGCCTACAGTAAGAAAACAACATATTTTCTGCTAAAGCACTGTATTTCTTGACATAAATAGATTTTTTTGTGCTGCCTTCCAGAAAGTTCAAGTATTATATTTAATACAAATGACCATATTAGTGAAAACAAGATAAGCTTGATCTCAGATTTCCATCTTTTTGTGTAAGTTGTAGAGGAAGAAATAGGCAGCATAAGATTTATGAGATTTATTTTCCCTTGACCCTCAAGAGCTTTACCAAACCGTCTTCTGAGGTGGTATTGTAATGAGCTAGATGTAATGGTCTACTCTACAAATGAAAGTGTGGATCAGAAAGCCAACATCAGCTATTGTACAGAAGTGAGAGGGGCTGGAAATCCTAAATCTTGCAATGCTAATTCTGCATAAAGAAACAGCATACTTCACAGTATTTAGCAGGCGGTTGTTAAGTTCAAAGATGGATCTTAATGCTGTTGCTTGCACCTAGCCTATATAACTTCTCCTTTCTCAAATACAAAGATTCACTTCAGGGATCCTCTAGTTCATCAATAACACACCCAGAAACAAACATTTACCCACAAATTAAGTGGTTCTCTTTTCAGTCTGGTTACTGTCAAATTTGTCTAGAAGTATGAGTGTTCATAGTAATACTGGTATGCATCTACAAGGTGTTTCCTCTTTTCTCTTAAAATATTTGTTTTCAGTGCAAGGTGCTTCTTTTTGAGGAGATACTGTTCTGTTAGCATGCAATGTGGCATATACATATATTGTCATATACTGCTTTCTCTCATAACTGGAAAACCTCACACGGTAATTTTTTATTCAATTCCATCCTGAAAAAATGAACCAGAGAGTATATACTTAGAATGCTATGGAAACTGTAATTAGCATGAGGAAACTACATGTTCTTTTCTTGTTAACTTTTTTTGCATAGTATGGAAATTATTTTAATGCTTTAAACCACTTAAAGAGAATTTGGAATCGTAGTGCTACTCATGGCTGGAAAAAGTGCACATCACCTGGCCACATATTTGTGTAGAGCCAAAATTCTGCCTCTCAGTCATGCCATTGCATGGCATAAGCAAGACAGGTTTTTTTATTGAGAGAAGTGTCATGACCTGATGATCTTTTCTATGTGTCATTCATTTCCATAGAGATTTACTACAGAATGTTTAAATATTTGGCTAATGACCTGACCTATTACCTGCGGGCAGTATTTATCACTTGTACACTTGCCAATAATTTTAAGTGTGGTTACCTTTTAAAGTGTTAGAAAAGGCATAAAGATATCCCAATGGAAAGTTGACATTCGTAAGGTTTTGCTTTGGTCTATTCCATTCTTGAAGAAGTATGTCAAATAAAAGCTAATAGGATTCATAAAGGTGATTTTTGTCATCTGTATTAGATGGAAAACTAATAATAGGTAGTTTATGGAGAACAACAGCTTTTGAAATGTGGCACTTGTGAAGGTGGCTTTTTGAGAACCTGGATTTATTTTTAATGTAAAATAAATTACTAGGGTTACCATTCTCATGGTAATATTTGGTGATGTGAATCGGCTGCAATTATTATTAGTACCCTGAATACTTTAAGTAATGCTGTTCTTCATAAGCTTTGTCAAGTCCATAAGGGGTGTGGTTTATGAAGCCAAGGGAAGCTTCAATCTATGTTATCACAGTGCTTGCCTTTGTCTTTTTCCTTCAGTCCAGTTTCTTTGAAGATCCTTTCCACATTTTTGCTTTCTGTCCTTAATGTTATTACAGTTTAGATTATTAGTTTCTTCTCATAGGAATGAGTTCCTTTTATTGTGTAACTATGCTCATGTCCTTTCTGGCCTCCTTCAGATTTATAGTAATTTAATAAATAGAAAAAATGCTTCTTTACCTCCAAGCATGTGACAAGTAGGGAATGCATGCAAATAATTTAAGAACGTACAGAAGGGACTGAAACTTCTGCATCAGTCTTAAGTTTGCTGGGCCATCATACTGCCACCATTGTTGGGGAGGGAAAATTATATTCTTCTTGTGTAAGGAATAAGCTAATAGTTTCATTTCATCCTTGACAAACAAAATTGATTAAGTATATGTTCAGAGAGTACCAGCCACCAACTGTCCCACATAACAAGCTATAAAACCAATGCCAGCTGGCTTGGAAAAAAGAATGTTTTGTTACAATTGGCACATAAGGATACAAAAATCATCAATAAAAGTCATCAAAATCCAGGAACTCGTAAAAATAAATAATATAGCCCATTCCATATGTACTTGAAAAGCAGGTTTGATGTTACATTGTGCTACTTGTTTTGCATGCAGTGATAAATTTTAAATTCTGGGTGCTATAGAGAAATGGCATTATAATCTGCTGGACCTAATATACCTTATACTGAAAATTTGCCTTGGGTCTTCATTTATTTTGTATCACTACAAAACACATTTCTTATCAGTTCCTGGTGCTTCACTACACAGTCATGGGTCATATCAGGGTCACAGCGACTGCATTGCTATGCTATGCAAGTTGTGAAATAATTTTCTTGACATTTAATTCAAAATTAGGTTTTCATTTGTAGACTCAATGATGCAAATCTGTTTAACTCTAATAAAAGGGAAAAAAAAGCAGCAAAAAGAAATTTGCAGTGAAATGTCATATCATGTTACAACTAGCTTTAGGATTCCTAAAGTTGGGCGGGGTGTTAAAAATTCTGTTATATCATGGGTGATCTCTGCCTCTGATAAGACTCTTTAAGTAACACATTCTAATACCTTTATAGTGGCTATATATGTTACTGAGAAACATAGATTAATTATGTTAAAGAAAAGCATATGTATATAGTTCTATTTTCAATTAAGAGCGTGTGTATGTGCTTGCAGTACGTTTTGAATAGGTTTTGCAGTTCTAAAAATCCCTCCCCCAGGAAAAATGTATATGCCTGTCAAGAAATCTCTTGCCCAATTTCAAAGATAAAGAACAAAGTGAAAATGATAAAATTTGTTTTGAGTAGAATTAGGGTGAGTAAGCAGCTCAAATTTATAGGCAAAGTTAGGCAAAATCTTCTCCAGGCCTTCCTCTACCCTGCCTGTTTTTCCTAATTGTATTCTTTTTGACTGATTTTCTCACCTGTACCCACATTCAAGGAGATGTAAGACCCAGCAATGAAAACACAATGAAGTGAAAGGCAACAAAATTAACTAAACTGGTGCTTCACAATCATGTAGCAGACAAGGAGGAGTGTAGCAGCAGACCACTGATACTTTCACAGTCAGGAAGGAGAGTTCTGATAAAGCAAAGCGTATTAGGGAAGTAGGTTATGAGGTTCTTCTGAGGAAGGACATTCACTCTACATGATGGGCTGTTAGCTCCTACCTACTGTGTCCTGAGAAGCTACTTATCATTATTTCATTATCTCCCTACCACTATGGAAAATCTTTGAGATTTAAAAATATTGCACTGTGGGTGAAGTTCAGAGTCGAGGGGATTGATTCATTTACAGTTGGATTTGGCTGCTCTCTTTAATCTTCTGAGAGATAGATTAAGCATCAGGTAACTTTACCATAATTTTCTTCTTATGTCAGTAACATTACTTATAGCTAAAACTTCAGCACTTGCACCTCATCCTTCCAGTCTCAATTCCAGGCAGTTTTCTTACAAAGTAGTTTAACAGCACTTTTTTGGTTTTTATGGAATTGAGAGCAATACCTGTCTCAAGTTTCTGAAATGCATATACCCCCCACAGTGTACTTCTGCAGTGCCTCTAGGGGAAAAAAAGGAAGAGTGGAATGAAAGCATGCTCTGTGACACAACACACAGCAATATTTCTCTAACCAAGGAATATAAATGCATATCCAGGCAGGTGGAAAAAAAATATCTGCTTCTTAGCACAGATATGTCTTTAATATGCCCTCAGTTTTCTATCCACTTTAGTAAATTCAATTAAAAATTGTATTTCTTATTTTATGTTTTGTACAGTCAGTAAAGTTCTAAAACTAACTATTTTTACCTATAATCTTCAATTAAAGTATCGAGGTGTGGACAGTATTATCATCACCTAGGTAGGGAGAAATATCAAATTAAAATGCTTGATACTGCTCTATGGTATCATTTTTCCCTTAGAAACTAAACAGGGCAAAAAATGTAAAGCAACAGTCCCATCCCTGCTGATACATAATTCCACAAGATCCTTTGCATATAAACACTTAAAATAGAAATGCTTGTTTTGTAAACTATCATGAGCCTCATTTCATAGATAGCTAATCTGAGGCAGTGGCAAAAACATCAGGAAGTAAACAGTTTCCATACCAAGATGAAGCAAAAGTGGAAAGAAGTTTTAAGAGATCTGCAGCAGCTCTGATGTTCTGTCTGCTAAGTTGCACTGCCTTACAGCTGTTTGCAGTAGAAGAAAAATGCTGTTGTGAAGGCGCTTTGACCTGTGCATCCTAGAAATTGCAAGTTCCTTTTTTGGCCTTTTTTCATATTTTATATTTGTAATGGAAGTTTTTTGTGGGAGATGCAATTCCAGTTTAACATAACTTTTGTCCTTTGATCGCTACTATGAGTAGGCAAGAAAAGCTGTCAAACCAGCATATTCTCTGTGCATGTATCAGAGGGCTCTCACATGGTTCCACATTGCAGCTAGAAGGAAAAAGGGGGAGTAGAAGCAGCTATTTTCTGGACATCTCCTGGGCACCAGCTACTCTGGAACTCCAGCTTCCTTAAATTTGGTTTAGATGAAAAGCCTTACTACAGCTTTCTCCATCTTGGTTTCAGCCGTTCCCTTTAGCTTAATGGTGTGGAGTTTACACCTAACAAGCCGTTAAAATATGTGCTCCATTAAGATTTTCAATTAATTCATGTATTTTTTTTTCTTTAACTGAAATCATTAGTGCATTGAAAATAAATTTAAGTAAATATACTTTTCTGGTTTCTGTTCATATGATTCACTGTCATTTATCCATTAGCATTTTTGCATTGAGTTTGAGAATAATTTGCTGATTTTGCTTTAAATATTTTTTTTTTAAAAAGGACATTATTCTTCCTTTTTTTTCCTGGCACTAAATTGTCGATTTCAATTCAGATCATCTTTATTTCTCAGAAACAAGGTTCCAGGTTATCCTGTTATTTTGTTCCTTTGTTGGGGTTTTTTTTCCCCAAAAATATCTGGCTATGGCTGAAGATCTTGTATGGCCTAAGTCCTTTCTGTAGGATACTGTTAAAATAGAGCTATAATCTACAGGCAACAAACTACAAAGGCCTATATTTCTTTGAATGGGATATTAAATAAGAACCCCTTAAAAAATTGTATGCTAATCGTTTGTTCTAGATTTTGAAGACGTGATTTGCCTGTACGTTTTGTTATTTCACATTTTTGCAGAGAGTAAATACCTGTTACAGATTCTGCATGTGTTCCCTGCCTGTATTCCTAGGGAGGTCCAAATTCAATATGAAAGACAGGACATAGAATGTAGCCAGTCTACATATAAAAAAGTAAGGTTTGAAAATAATGGAGCATTTCTTGTAGTTATGCTGAAGTGGTTCTCTCTTTAATTCAAACATACATATATATAAATTTAAAGAAATTGATAGGTATTAGCATTTGACTATAAGTATGCCTTTTAGACGAAACATTTCTAAGAAATTTGAGGTCTTTTAAAACTGAAGTTATGTCAGTCTTTCACTTGTTTTTTTCTTTGTGTCTCTCTTGTCTATAGCAATCTTATGTATCACTGAGCAATGCTTTTTTCAGCTAATAGATACATTTATTAACATCACGATAAACACATTTCGCTGAGTAAAGTGGCTATTTGACTGAAATGTATGGCTTTAAAGAGGAAAAAAGTCTTTATTTATTAAGAAGGATTTAACTACAAGAGGAGGGAAGCCTAGAAGAGCAGGGTGAGGAAGCAAGGAGTTAGATCTCTAACCCCAGGTTTCACAGAAGGCAATGAAGAGCAAGTGACCAAAGGAGAGACAGGGATCCCGAGGACTGACTTTGTAGCCCTTGGTTAGGGCACTCAGTTGCTCTGTGGAAAGAAAGGGTTCATGTTTCTGCTATAATTAACATTCAGTTGCTTATACAAAGTTATGTGATTTCATATGCAGAGAGGAAGCTGCACTAGGAGAAGCTTTGACACCCTACCATTACCCCATCATTGATGCCCAGAAGCCTGATGTGTAAGGTACATACCTGGTGACCACAGACTTGTATTTCTCTCGTTCAGGAAAGATTTTAAAACAGGCCTTTGTCTCCACAAGTGAGCTCCCTCATTACCTGTGTTGCTTTATATTATGACCCACTAGTGCAAGCTGCTTCTCACTGGTTTCCTGCCCAAGGCCTCCTGGTGAGATGTAGTGTGAGTTTCTACCAGACTGCAATCTACAGTTCCCTTGAGGATGGTAGAAGGATACCTCCAGGACATCAGTGGGAGCAGCATTTCACAACCCTTTGCATCAGATGAACAACATTACATCTCAGGGCATTTTAAGAGCACTTAATTCCCTTACAAGTCAAGCAGCTGGTGAAGAAACACTTGGTGGATCTCAGTGCCACCTAGAAGCTGATTTTGGATACCTTCAGGCAATTTTCAGCCCGGAGCATGAAGCATTCACTCCATCTTCAGTAATGCAAAATACTACCTTCTCCTAATGGATCTATTCTACTTTGAATACGTTATTTCAGTTCAAGCTTATATTAATTTAGCAGGCTGAAATGTGAGTCACTCGGGACCTAATTCCTGAGTGGGCAAGGCTTTTCTCCTTTAGAACTGAACAGTTTCTGTACAAAGGACAGGGCTGAGAATTAGGAACAACAGCTTCCTCTACCCAGTTATAGCAAACCACTACATACCTGTCACATCTCTGAATCCCTGCCCTGGTTTAATTCCCTGAACCTAAATCCTGTGTCGAATGGGGATAATAATACTTCCTAATCCCTTATGGATCATGCAAAACCAAATTGCTTAAAAGGCGCTTAGATCCAGACACACAGAGGTTCTTAGGTTAAAAAATTAACTGTGGTTAGATTTAATTCCTTCAAAGATGATTTTTAAATGCTTATTCTCCAAAAAGTTGGCAATCCAGGCCTGGTCTGAAGAGAGGCAGAGAGGACACGTGGAACTTCACAAAGGCCAAGAATTGAAAGTGGTAGGAGTGAAGGAGTGATCATGGGATCAGATCATTCATCTACTGCAAAACTGTATTTTCAATTAATTTGAAGCTTTTTAAACAGCAAAAAAAATTGTTCTTAAGTTGATGAGTATCTGAAATCACAAAACCATACAAATCTGACTTTTCTAATGACTTGTTTTGCAGATGTTAACATTTAAAAAAAACCCCAACAAGTAAATATAATCAATCAGTAATGAATATAACTTCCTGTTACTTGTCCACTTGTTTTATATTAAAATTACTTCTAAATATCTTAGTTGAAACTAAATATAAGTTATGACAGGAGGGCTCATGAACATCTTAATGATGATGTCTGATCTAATTACATGAGATGCACTATAAATCCATCATATCAAGATCAAATCCAGCTCTGGTTACTTTCCTCTTTTTGTCATTATTGTGACTGTCCCTATAATTTTAGTATCTTACCACACCAACGAAGTCAGTGACAAAAAATATGTCATCTGGATCCAAACAGTAAGTTTTTAATCTTCATTTAAGAGTAACTGCAGCCTCAGGCTGAAAGCTAACAAGACTACTGCTGAGCTTGCTGTGTGCTAATTCTATAGCTTTGATAGATACAAATGGTTGCTGAGGGTTTCATTCCCATTTGCCAGTCTGGTATCTTTAAACAGCTCAATCACCTTCAATCTAATGAATCTTTAATTTGTTGTTTTACTGCTAAAGGAAAATGACTCATCAGGTGGGAGATTTTGATTTACGGCTCTGCGTGTAAAACTATCTTTTGGTACTGAACATACTGTAGATATTACTGTTCCCTTTAAAAATAACTTCTTATAATCTTCAAAATGCTGCAGTGTTGTTATTACAAATTGAAGTTTTAGGTTACTACTGGAGATTGGTGTGATAATTTTCATAAACGCACAAAACATGAATTATAATTTGTTTCAGTTCTGTTGCTTCATTTTTCTATCAAGAAATTTGCATTTACTTGACTGTATGGGGAATATGCAGTGGGGGCAGATACTTACAGAGGCTGCTGCAAGTCTCCGGTATGAATGCAGGTCAAACAATGATGCCCCTAAGAGGAAAAGTGCGATTCAGAGCTTCTCATTTGGACCTCTAAAGGTTTGAGTGGTTTGTGGTACCCTGATAGACTACAATTATAATGCTAGATATAAATTTAACTGTAATGGCACCAAAGAGTGGAGGGGAGGTGGCTATTCCCTGGTACCAGCTAGAAGGAGGCACTTTCAAACCTTACTTTTGTGTCTAAGCATGGGAAGATTTAGTTTTCACAGGCTGTATGTGCCAATATACCCATCCTAAGGCTGTCATGTAGCCTTGCAAACAAATAGTTTATTAAGATTCTAGCAAACACATATTGTCTGTTTATAGGCCTTTTGTTTTGTTTTTTTTTTCTTTTAAAACTAGCAACCACTATTTCTGAAAAACACGTTAGGTGAAGAACTGTTCCTCAGGAACCTGTAAAGTTATTCAAGCATCAGCCTTTCATTACAGAATAGCTGCATTTACTCAGCATGCCTCTTGCTTCAAGCAATGGGTGTGATATCACAGCCTTTTAGAAAAAAGTGTCAGTTACTTTTGTCATCCAGAAAAATGAAAAGCAGTTGTGTTTCAATACCCCAGTTAAATCATCAGTCAAACTGGGCTGTAGATCAAGGGTAGTCTGGAGTTATCAGAAAGCACAGGAATGACTCCACGGAGAGTTTTCTACCACATAATTTTTTTTCCAGGATAGTTTTCAAATGGTTACACACTTGGATGCTAATACCAGAACCTCAGCACACTTCTCTTGAAGCACTAGGAGGAATACAGCTGCAATGCAGTGCCTGGAATTGCACTGCTTTAAATGGTAAACCTGTTCAGCACAGTATTTATGATTTGCTGGTTCTATTTGTGTAATCAATTCCCTACATTCCAGTGCTGTTCTTTTTATTTCCTATCCTGTTCATATTTATATTTCTCTTTGCTTACTTGTCATTCTGCTGTATTAGAATACCAAAGACACTAACTTATTTGATTGCCTTTCTAAGTTCACATGTTCATCACGTAGGTGCCACAAGTGTACTCAGAATCTCTGTTCAACTGCTCCTTAACTTTGCTTTAATTGCAGAAATGCCTATGTTTTGTCTAAAACATGGAGTCCTTATGCTGGCCATGTAAGCTTAACACAAATTTCAGAGGTGTGCTCTGAACCTGGCCAACTCACGCAGCTTGTATGAAGGACTTCTACAAAAATCCCTGCAATAGTTTTCTGGTGAGCAGCTGCAGAAGGCTGGTCAGGACTGAGCTACCTGCTCTTACCTGGCCAGTTCTCAGGGAAAAAATAAGTGGCAGTGGCGTGTTGCCATGACCTCCGCAGCTTCCTTTGTGCCATGGTCCATTTCTCAAGTTCTAAAACTGAATGTTTTAGCACATTTAGATTCTTACATAATTTTCAACTGATGTGTTCCTTTCTTGGTACAGCTGTTAGTTTCAGGCTCTCCTAAACACTAGGTGTCAAAAATAACATGCTAGACTCAGTTTTCACCTTGCAGTGCAACTTATATTTGCTCAGACTTCTCTTTCCTCCATACTTCCTCAATCCTTTTCCTTCCTAGCGCTATGCATGTGTTATCTTTTAAGATTAACATTAAAACTTTTCCACAAACCATAGCCAACCAAGAAGAGGAGAAATACCTCAAAGCAAAATGATACAGGGCTTGTTTTAGTGATTATTAAGCTTTACAGATGCTCACTGCCATCATTCCAAATGGAGGACACTCTTCTGCCTGTGACTCCTCTTCTGTGAATGTCTGTTCTTCCCCCAACTAATATTAGACCTCTAGCAAAATAGTAGCAATGTCATCTGTAGCACAAACATAAACCATGATAAATTTATGTCCTGTAGTGCTTAACAGTTGATTTTAAAAAAGTGAAGGCTTTCAAATAATATTTACATAAGCGTCTTTTATTTAGAAGCTCGTTATACTATCATCCACAATAGTTCTAGTATTCTCATCATGTCTAGCTACTTTCTATTGTGTTTTGCTCAAGTAGCCAAAAGGATGATCCCAAATACAGGATTATTTACATTGTGTCTGTTGCAGTGACAGATAAGATACAAGAAAAAAAAAATCCATCTTCTTCATTTTAAAGTACTGCCATTTGTTATTTATCTACAGTACAGTGGAGAAAGAACAGCACAAACTGCACCAGAGATGCAGAAAAGTACACAGAATAATTCCAAGCCAAATGCTGTTGATTAAATGCAGTACATTAAAACCAGACATTTTAATGTTGACATTTTAATATTGTTAATGAAGGGCCCAGCTATTGATCTTTGCTTGGGCAACTGTCTACTGAATCCACTACACTTAAATTCAGAAAAAGCGTAGCCTAATGAATTTCAATTAATAATTGCTGTACAATGTAATTGCAAAATTTGCATGGCAAAACTCCTCTGAGAGAAATCTATGAGATTTCTACAACAATATGAATGTGCAAAGGATTGCAATTCAGCATGATAGGAGTTACTAACCTCACTTTTTTAAAAAAGGAAAATAATGTTATATTTTGTTTAACCTCTGCAGCTTCAGAATTCCTAAATTATAGGGCTCTACGAACAGATCAGAACAGAAAAAAATTTCCCCCGTTACTTTATGTGAAGCAACATGGCTCTGTCTCTGAGGGGAGATGCTAGTTACAAGTGATCACACAGAAAAAATAAATTCATTTAATAAAAATACTGGATCCATTTCATTAAAGTTGTTATTATTATTTAATTCTAGTTGCTAAACGCATTTCTTCCTTTCTCCCATGTGCACCCTGAATGAAACTATTGTGAGATCTGAATGGGCGGACAGGCAAACTCCTCTTTCCCCCAGTGCCTTTCCTTTGGACTTGTCAGAAACTGGGATCTGGACTGTATGAACTGTCACAGTTCCTACATTCCTTCATTTCTCCTAAGCAGTGAGCAGACAGACTTGTTCCTGTCCACCAACTCTTTGTCACTACCCCTCTATTGGAGAAGGTCAACCAGTCACCATCACAGCCAGCACTGTAGTTGATGTGAGCTAATCCTAACCTGCCCCAGGCAAAAATCAGCCAGGTTAGTTTACACACTGTGGGCTGTGGGCTGAGCTAACCTAGGTGGTTTTCCTCAAGAGAGGTTAGGAGTGTTTGCATGCACTGCTCTGATATGTCTGCTCTGAGGCTACAGCATCTAGCATGATGAACCATTCGTTCCCTTCTGCCAACACAACTGGATTAAGAAAAGTGGTCTGTGGCTTCACGCTTTTATAATCAGTGAAACAGGTGTCATCATCATCACTTATTGATTTTCAGGGTTTAGTTACAGCTGGAAGAGTTTAAAACAGCTTCTCATTATGCTGAGTGGTTTAAAAATAATGAATATTTAGATTTTTTACTATTTACAAATAAGGTCATTTACATTTTTAGGGTACAACTATATTTGCATTAGCATTACTTTACTGAGAGATCTTTCTGATTCAAATCAAGATGCTGATACTCTTGGTTGCTCTCCACATTAAGTACTTCTCATTAACTCAAAATTTTCACTGAATACATTTAAATGAGGAAAGAAGTTTAAAAATCCTATTTTAAGTTAAGTGAGAGTTCTCACCGACTTCTGTGGATGAAGATTTGTATGTAGAATTTATCTGATGATCACAAATTGCATAAAATCTGTTAAAATGATACAATAATGTCCTGCAACTCTATCTTCTATGAATTTGTAAGACATTACAATAGTATCTTTATTATTTTTGGACAACAAACTACAGAAGGAAATAAAAAAAGTGTATTTAGAGCATCACAACCAATATTTTAGTCCTCATTTTTGAAGGTGCCACAGTTTAAAAGCTGACTTCCACAAACCTCTACCTTTATATGAAAAATAATGCATTTAAGGACTAAAATGGCGTTTGATGCATTCCTACTTCATGCTTGGTCAAAACTGGTTTCCCTTGCCCCACTATTTGTTGAGTGCACAGCAAATGGGGGAAAAAAAACACTGAACATTTTTTGCAGCAAGGAAATATAAGAAAGCAAAGCAGCTTGTTGTTCTGCAACGTTGATCTTTGGTATTGCTGGTATAAGCCACATCTTTAATGATACCAGTATGAGCTGTACATAACATCATGTGAATTTTCATCAAACACAACATAAAAATCTTACATTCCATTACTGTGGAAACTAAGCATAAAGCCAAGAAGTAAAGAGTCCAGAGATGCATCCTTATTCTGAATCCAGGGAAAAGGATTTCCACCTTTGCTTTTGCATGTGAGATTAATCCCACCTGTGACTAATGGGAATCAATGAGACATCAATCAATACTGTGCTATATTGGGTTAATTACTTCTTTTGAATGCCTTTATATTTTTATTACCAGTTAATATTATGAAAGACAATTAATCTACTTGAAATTTTACTAGGTCACCATAGTAAGATGCAGCTCAATATGGTGCCCTTAACTGTAATTCATCTTACTCTGTATCTGTTTCCCTTCTTAAACTACTGTCTCACAGATTTTTATGACATTAAGATCCTGAGGAGGATTTTCACATCACTAAAAAGAAAAAATTAATTCTTACTTTTCCTGCAAATATACAGGGCCTACTGGGAGAGAAATATGGGAATATCCGAATACCAGGGGAAGTTGAGTCAGCAGAATTTGAAATGATCCTGGATGCTGCTGTAGAGGCCAAGCTAGAGACAAGGATTTTAGAAGAGTGGTACTGCAGGGATGAGAACGCAGTGCCACCAGCCTATTACCTCAGACCAAAATCTGAAATGCTGAAGAGCTACCAGAATACAGTAAGTCACAGTTATGTCACAGTTATTACAAAATTATTCTCTGTCAATTGACAGTGGCAGACAGTTACCAGGACCAGGCACCTGCTGTCTCTGAATTATCTTCTACAGCCCTGTGCATGCCTGAGCAACTTGGTGCTATGATGCTCCTTTCCCATCTGCGGTGAAGGGAACAGCAGTGAAACACCAAGGAACATGATGGGTTGCAACTCCTGTTTTGATGCGCTCTCAGCTAGACACATGGATTGCAGTCATTCATTCATTGCTGCAGCTAGTGGGACAGTTGTACAGACTTTTCTTCCATGATGTTTGAATAGAGAGTACTCAGGCTCTTCTGGCCCTTACCTGGTACTGTGCTTTCACTAGATTTCAATGAAATGGATTTGGGGAAGAAATACACATCTTCCCTTCTATCCCCACAAAAGAAAGCTCTTTAACAGCAAACAACTGCTTAGTGCTATCCAGAATCAGAGCTCATACTTTTAACTTATTAGTTGTATTCTAACAGAAGTTTTTTGAACGCTGAATTATCATTTTTAAATTATTCATTTGTCTTTAATTGATGAGAATAAAAACTGCATTACTGTGGGCTTAGTTCTACCCTCCTACACATCCTATATACCCAGGGACAGGTTTCAGCATAGAAAAAAATGAATTTAACATTTTGAATACCCGCTGTATTATACAAGAAAATAAAATCATTACACTGCATTCACTTATCATCTAGCAGAATTTTTTCTCTGTTGCATGAAAAAGGTCGAAGACACAAAAACCACTGACACACAAAGCAGTTTTAATGAGTTGAAGACAGTATAATATTGCTAATTCTGAAGTATTGATTGCAAGGGAGAACACAAGTTTCATAACATTCTGCATTGCTTTGCTATTGCCCTCAATATCCCTTTGAATACAGCTGCTGATACACAGGAGTAAGCAAAAAGATGTTTATAACTTAAAGCTAACATAGTTTAGTTACATTTTGTAAACTTAAATAATGAAACAGAAGATACACAGCTCTGACCTTGTCAATAAGGAGTTGTTAGGGAGCTTATCCTGGAGGCTGTTCTTTTTCCTCTTACACCCTCCAGGAAAACTGGAAGGCACTTAAATGCTTCACTTGCAGTAAGTAACGCAGCAGTGACTACTGGCTGCCTTAGAGAAACCTCCATCATGGCATCTGCAAAATCTCATCTGAAAGGATTAGTGCATTTCTATGAGAGTCCCTTTCTGATGACAGTAAGATTACTGTTACTGTAGCAATGAATGAACTAAAGTAATGTCAGATATAATCTCATATTTTTCAAATATGATGGTAACTAATGCGAGGTTCTTAATTACAGGTACCAGGAACCTCATTTTCAGGTTTGAGATTCAAGTCTAAATCATTATTATTATTATTTATTATTAAAGGAGCAGTATTACTACTGCTTTATTGTCATATTTCAGGTTTGGATTTCAAAACCCTCTTCCAAGAAAAAGACCAATAACACCTTCATAGAAAAATGTTGTACTAGCTGCCTACAGTAGAAATTCAGAAAAAAAAGTACCTGACTTTTAGAATTCTAAAATGGAATAAATTATGATTGCCTGCAGCATAAGTAGTTGAACTCTCATTTATTCATTTTTAGTGCATGTGTTTCTCTGTTTCTGTGTATTTATGAACTTGATTATTAGGCTTTTACTTTCTGAACTTGTAGATGTATGTATTACAGCTACTGTTTAACTATGGGTGTTTTTAAAAGATGGAATCTCCTTCAAACTCTGTGAATGAGAACAAATGGCAAGATATATCAGAAGAGATTAAGAAGATTTTTAAGACTGCTGTGAAATTGCTGTATGAGAAAGGAAAAATGAAGCACAGCCAAGCAAAGAGATATCTTTCCTCTGGTAAAGATCAGACTATTTCAATATATTCAGTATGTGTATTATCTTTTCAATCAACCTTTCCACAGCAATGAAAATATATTTTGTTGGCATTTCTCATATAACTGAAGAGAAAAAACTGTTCATTGAGCTTGCTTAAGACCAAAGTCCATATGAAAGGACTCAGTGATTTTTCTGCTTTTTACAGAAAAAAGATGCAATCATTTAAGAGTCTGCATATTTGGGATGGGGGATGTTCTTGAACTGTTTATAAACAAAAGATAACAGTCTCTTGTGTTCTCTTTTCATCCTTAGCTATTGAAGATGAACTTGATTTTGCCTTGGGTAAACAAACACCAGCTTTCCTAAAGAAGTGTGTTTGCTACATTAGGAAAATCGCCAACATTGAGCGTTTTGTTAAAATTCCAGAGATGGGAAAGTACATGGATGTGGTACATGCAGCTGGGAAGTTTCTACGAGATCCTGAAGCCCATGAGAAACTGATAAAGCTCAGGGATGAATTCATTCCTACCATTGTCGCATCGTCCAATCTGAGAGTATACACGTCCGTCACTCACTGTGACATGAAACTGGGTTACTCTCAAGAAGTGGAGAACCATTACATTGAAGGACTTGGTAAACAGTTCTACGAAGACATGATTGACATAATCCAAGCAACAGTGCAGCAGAATTTTGACACTGAGACAGACTTGCTGTATGATGAAGTTCTTCAACACTCATCCCTATGTAAAACATACTCCACTTTCTATGAATATAGATGTGAGGCATTAAACATAGTTCACAGGTACATTCTACCTAGCAAACTAGGACACATTAACCCTCTTATCATATATGGAGGACCATGCACAGGGAAGACTCTTTTATTAGCTGAAGTAGCGAAGAAGGTAAATAAATACCTTACATAATATGGTGATATTGGGAGCGTTACTGTGTAAGGGCCAAATTACTTTTAATTCTTCCTTTTGTCAACAGATCTGATGTCAGCCTTTAACATATAAAATAAAAACCAAAAGTATATTTTGCATATTATTATCCCCATATTCAGAAAAAGCTTTATTTAGTAATCACGTGTGTGTATCATGCTTAGCCA
The DNA here is from genome assembly GCA_013389865.1 of Piaya cayana. Classification (NCBI taxonomy): domain Eukaryota; kingdom Metazoa; phylum Chordata; class Aves; order Cuculiformes; family Coccyzidae; genus Piaya; species Piaya cayana. The sequence goes on from WAAB01017934.1 coordinate 198,120, forward strand.
AAACAAAAATAGTTTATTGGAGCACTTAAAAAACTATTAGGTATCTATATTTTGGAGAGATTTCAGTTATACTTTTCTTTTAAAATATTCTGTAACAACTTAAAGTGAGATGAAAAGACCAAGTAAAACAAGTGACTGAGAGTATTTAAAGCAACATTCTTCACTTCTTTAGAGCATGCTAAAAGGAAAAAAAAAAAAAGAAACTCAAATAAAAACAAACAAGATACTTTTTATCCCTTGTGGCAGTGTGTGAGTCACATGCACACCAAGACAGAGTGTATTTCTGTGGTGTAGGAACTAAGGTAACTGGCTAGTAAAGGGCAGTTCTGTACTCTCCTTGTCCTCCAAAATCATCAGGGCATGCTCTGAGCTGGGAATCAATGTTAAACATTGTGTCAGAGTTTATTAAAAAGAGAATCTCTGTACTGACTTTCAGAAATGAGACACAGATTTTGCAAAGAGTACCCTGGGATTTATGGACTACGTTCCACTCTTGTCTCCTTAGACTTTTGCGTCTTAGTGTTTTAGGATGTTACCTGTTACAAAGATAACATATGGTGTAAATTTCAGGCAGTGCACATATATATTTCATCCAGTGCACATAAATCAAAACAGCCTTTAACTCTGCCAGTGAAAATATTTCCATTCAGCCACTAACATTTTTAAATGTTTATTTATATATAAGCAATCACTGTTTATAAATGCTGTTATGGTGCTTCACTTAGATACCAACTAAATTGTGCTCTATATTCTAGGCCTATTCCTGGCTGCAAGAAGAGATGGGACCAGATTCTGACCCTGTGGTAGTTGTAAGATTTTTGGGATCCACTGAAACTAGTACAGATCTGAGGAATATACTTCAAAGCATTTGTGAACAATTAGCAGTTAACTATCGTTGCCTTGTACAAAGTTACCCAAAAAAGATTCATGATCTTCGGGACTTGTTCATCAATCTCTTGAATGAATCTTCATTCCACAGGCCACTGGTGATAATATTCGATGCTCTAGAACAACTAACAGATGGTGATGATGGTAGGAAGCTCTGGTGGCTTCCCGTTCATCTTCCCCGTTCAGTACGGATAATTTTGTCAACACTGCCAAACAAGCATGGGATCCTACAAAAATTGAGGTGCCTTATTCATGAAGAAGACAACTACATTGAGTTGACTGCAAGAGACAGAAAGATGTGTAGCCAAATACTGAAACATCAGCTGCTTCGAGTTAAAAGAAAAGTAACATCAGGACAACAAATCTACGTCAATGAAGCATTCTCCAAGTGCACACTGCCTATGTTTGTAAACTTAACCTTTAGAGAGGTCAGGAACTGGAGATCTCACAAAGATGTGGATGAGTCCTCCCTCTGTGTCACTGTCCATGAAAGTATAGAGCAGTTATTTTGGTCACTGGAAAACAAGTGTGGATCAAGACTATTGTCAAGAGCACTTGGCTACATCACTATGTCCAAATCTGGCCTGAGTGAAATGGAACTGGAAGACATCTTAGCCCTTGACAACAGTGTTATGTATGAACTTAGTGAGAGTGTCAGAGAAAGTAACCTTCTGAGAATTCCATATATATACATTGCAAGGCTTAAGGAGGGCTTACAGGGGTACTTAATAGAGCGACAAGTGAAAAATGTAACACTGCTTCTTTGGGCAAATAGGCATCTGCAACTAATTGCCCAGAAATTGTACCTACACAATGAAGAAGACTTGCGTGAAATGCACACAGTCATGGCAGAGTATTTCCTCGGTGTTTGGTCAGGTGGACGAAGGAAACCTTTTTACAGCAATGACCAATATTTGAATGGTTGTCCTGACCATGACAGTAGAGGCCTGAGCAAGGAAGAAAAGCACTGCATGGATCAGATTGCTTTTGACAGGCAGGCGCCTGATCAGCCATGGGTCTTTCAGTGTAATCCATTAGAACCTGATATTTTTTTTATCAATCACAGAAAAATGACAGAGCTTATTCATCACTTGACAAGGTGTGGAAGAACAGATGATCTTCTGTATGGAGTCATTATGAACTTCAGCTGGCTGTACACCATGATTAGAATAGGGCAATTTGATAAAGCACTTTCTGACATAGAATTGGCTTACACTTACTCGCAAGAAAAAGAGCTGAAATTTCTGGCCAGTACCCTGCGCAGTATAAAGTTCAAAGTAGTAAAATACCCAGGTTCGCTCTCTGCTGAACTGCAGCAAAGGCTTCTCCCAGTAGTAAGTTCATTGCCCAAACTCAGACATCTTCTCTTAGAATGTGACAAGGATGGACCCAAATACTGCTCTATAGTCCCTTTGCATTCCTCCATGGATGTGACTTACAGCCCTGAGCGTCTGCCGCTGTCGTCCAGCTGCATGCACGTCACTGAGATTTTGCCTACTTTCAATCCCAGCACAATTATCGCTGCTTTAGAAAATGGCTCCATCAGTACTTGGGATGTAGAGACCCGCCAGTTACTAAGGCAGATTACAACAGCTCCGTCTGTTATCTTAGGGATGAAGCTTACTAGCGATGAAAAGTATCTTGTAGTGGCTACAACAAAAAATACTCTCTTGATATATGATAACATAAATTCCTGTCTTCTGTCTGAGGTGGAAATTAAGGGGTCGAAACATTGCGGAATTGCAGGGGGCTCTAGTTTTATAAATGGATTTACATTATCAGTCAACCATGCACTTGCTTGGCTGGAGGCCAGCAAAGATGTCACTGTAATAGATCTGCTCTATGGTTGGCCTCTCTATCACTTCCACTGCTGGTACGAAGTGACCTGTGTGCAGTGTTCTCCAGATGGAGTTTATGCATTCTGCGGACAGTATTTGAACACTGCAACCATTTTTCACTTGGGCAGTGGAGAGAAGTTGGCCACAGTGACCTCTGAATTTTCTGGTGGATTTGTCAAATTCCTTCTCATTCTGGATACAGCCCAAGAAATGGTGATGGTGGACAGCGAGGGTAGCCTCTCTGTTTGGAATACAGAGGAAATTGCGAATCCCCAGCTTACGGATGACTTTGACTGCAGGAGAGAAGACAGTGAAGTTGTCAGCATAGAGCTTTCTGAAGACCAAAGTGCAATTTTAATTTGTAAGGCTCTCAGCATTGAGCTTCTTGACACTCGTGTGTGGAAGGTGGCTGAAAAGTTTAGAGCTAAACACAATGAGCGCTTTATATCTGCCGTGCTGTCAAAAAATGGCAACTGTATAATTGCTTCAATGGAAAATACCTCAGCCATCTTTGTCTGGAGAAGAGATACAGGACAGTGTATGGCAAGCTTACAGGAAATCTCAGGAACTATAGTCAGGCTAATTAAATCAAATCATCATAACATGCTGCTATCCTTATCCACCAGTGGTGTCCTTTCTGTTTGGGATATAGACATCATAACTGCTATGTCCAATATTGACAAATCTGGCAAGCCTATCCAAAGACTGGTGTTGCCAGCCAGAGGTGAATTAATATACACCTTGGATGGATCAGATTCTGTCCATAAGTGGAACTTCAGCACTGGGTTTATAGAAGCTGTGTTCAAGCATGAAGGTATTGTTGAAAATTGTGTGCTGACCTCTTCTGGAGACATAATGGTTACATCAGATGATAAATGCAGCCAGTACGTCTGGCACACTGTTAGTGGTGAAAATATCTTCCGCATTAATGGACAAAAAATCTCAGAGCTAATGATTACTCATAATGATCAATTTGTAGTATCTCTCTGTGAGCAAAATGCCTCCAGAGTCTGGCGACTGGCTACGGGACACAGAGTTTGCAATATTTTAGTTGCCTTACAGAATGCATTTATAACAACTGCAAATACATTTGTAGTCGGAATGGCAAAGAATAAAGTGCTGGCAGTAAGTCTCTGGACAGGCAGTATAACGAAGAAGTTTTGCTGTGATGATGGTGCAAACATTGTGGATATTAAGCTAATACCAGACTGCCCAGATATTATAGTATTTATAACATCTACTGAAACTGTAAACATCTGGAGCCTAACAGAGGAAGTAATCTGCAGACGTGTACAATTGCCTACCAATTTCTTAAAAAATTTGGAAGACTTTGAAATATCCCCAAATGGGAAGCTAGGAATTATAACTCGTGGTGACGAGAACATCAATGTGTTGGATTTATACAGTGGAAAACTTCGTGTGGTTCACACTCCAGGTGTCATCTGGAGGCAGAGGCTGTCTCGGGATGGCCGCTATCTTGTGTACATTTGTTTTCGTGGTGAAGAAGATGATGACAATGGTGCAGTCTCTAGTTTAATAGTAATGAGGCTAGCAGATGGCAAAAACATCGGTGCCTGTTCTCTTTATAAAACTCCCACTTTTCTCGCACTCTCACAAAGACATTTAAATATTATTATTGGATTTGATGATGGAAGTATAGGTACTTACACTGTAGTGGATCGAGTTGACGCTGCACTGAAAATCAAAATTGCTACTTCAAACAGCCGCCAGATTTTCAATAACACAACACAAGTGATTAGGCCAAAATGTCATAATTATAGCTTCAAAGTGACTGCAGACTGCATTTGGAGAGAATCAACAGAAGTATTTGCAAGGGATAGCCCCATTACAGTTGTAGAGCCTGAGGTGAGTGAAGCAACACCAACCAAAAAACACAATTATTGCTATGAGAAAGTGTGCTCAGCCATAGATTGCAGAGGACACAGTTTTGCTGCTGACAACTGAGTAACTATCTGGACTAGCTTATCTGAATAAGAGTATACTTGCATAGATTTGACTTCTGAATTCACATAAAAATCAGAGCATTTCTTGGTAAACAGAGAGAAACAGCAGAGGGCAGACCAGCTGTTTTTTCCTCAGCAAATGTTCTTACATTTATTTAAACAAAAAAGAAAACAAAGCAAATGGGCTGCAGGTTTTTTTAAATTTCAGAATACAAGGTTCAGTCCAGGATTTCACCAGGGCCTTGATTAAAAATTTCTAGCAATACTATCAAAATTGTTATGCTATTGCAGAAGTTAGGTGATCTTACTGACAAACTGTTTTAATTAGATCTAAAGTTCCACATTTTCGATGAGAAGAGGCAGACCACTATTTTATATACCAAGTCACCTAGATGGGTCTATAGCTAACAATCAACTTTATACCCACTTGCAAAAATGTGTTTTTCTGCTTGATGGTGCAATGACAAGATGTCATCTGCCAACCTGGAACACTTGATACATTCCATCATCACTTAAAAAAAATCTGTTTTTTTTAAATTGGGATTCATCTTTGGGTTGAAAAGAGTAGGCACTAGTCAGCTGCAAACATATTAACATGTGATGTGATAAGTATTTGTTCATTTCAATGAATGGACTGAAAGATTTTTTTTTTAATTGCATGCAGGGATTTCGGGTTTCTGTATTGTGATAAAAACCTAGATCGTAAAAGGAATATAGGGTTTGGGGTTTTATTTTTGGTTTGGCAAATTTTTTCATATTCACAGTGTGTATTAGTAACAGGTCGTAATGAAAACTTTTTCAAAGAGGAAGGGCCTTACAGATGAGCTGTTAAACACATGAATTGCTTTGTGTTAAAAGGTTGCTATCCATTTGTTTTAACTAAGTCTAAAGCATCTCCTATGTCCCCAAAGTAATCGTAATACAAAGTTTTCAGACTTGCAATGTATTAATGTTGATAACGTTTGCCTTACTATCATTTCTTTTCTTTCCCATGATAAATACAGATCAGATGACCAAACACTCTGGGACTGCTTGTATATGTGCTGCAATACTCCACTAAATGTAAAGACTGTCCAAAGGTCCAATTTGTAATGGGTTTTTCTTATTTCCACGTACATACAAGCTTCACTTCCTGCTTTAAAACTGTTCTGAGCCTTTTGTACAGTTTTACCAGTTTCAAGGCAGAAATTTTGAAATAACTGCAAAGGCTTTAAAAAAAAATACATTTCGCCCAAGTTAAAAAAACCCAGAACACTGGACAACATCTGAAATAATAATAAGACTTTTCCATCCTTTCATATCTTAAAGATGGCACACTTGCGGAAATATTTTCAAATTATTTGAACAAAACAATTTTATTTTTAAAATCAGAACTTCATGCCACAAATTTCCAAGAAATGAATGCTAACCTAGAACTTAATGTAGTGTGTGAATGTTCAGTGTACAAGCCAATATAGTATATTAAGTGACTTGAATGATTTTTCCTAACTTATTTGCAACTAATAGATCACATTGAATGTTTTTATGTAAACTTTGTATTGTTTGGAAAACCTATCCAATCAGAGATTTATATTTTCATAAATGTCAAATTTAGTTAAATTTTGTTACAGAGTTGTTAAATTAGAAATCTATTGCAGTCTTCAAACAATATACAGTCTTGTGTATGCATTGTTTGTACTAATAAACTATGGAAACAGACTTGTGTGTTCCCCTTAATTTTAGGAAAATTTCACTTTGGCAGAGGGGCACCAGGCATTTGCCTGTAGTTAAGTAATTTTTAAGGGCTATATTCTTAAGGGAAAATTCCAGTATTTTTCCTACTTCAGCTAGCTAAATCAAGCATTTAAAAAACAATGAGATTCACAAAAAAAAAAAAAGAAATCCATGATTAGATGCTGATTTTGACTGGATTGCATACTGCCAGTGTGCAGGTCAACAGACATGAAATCTTGTGTAACCCTCCCAGTAGAAACACAGAAAAGAGAGGAGTACCTGAAATCCCACTTACCTTCAGATCTGTGGAGCTACAGGAGGGGCCAATGGGATCTATGCCACCCAGGATCCTGTGGCAGTTTCCACCTTCTTTCAGATACTGGGTATAACACACATTTCAGCCTTGAAATCCTTGTGCATAACCTGTATAGTGTTGGAAAATAAGTTCCTCATTATCTTGGAAGAGTGAAAATACATCTCGTATCTGCCAGGAGAGTGGCTAACTTTGGGTGGTAAATAGGTATAACACAGAAACAAAGCAAAACACAGAAACAGAAATGTTCTTCCTTTTTGGGAAAGACCACCAGAACCCAGTTGGTTGCAGCTTAGCTGAGTGGCTTATCAACAGAATACCCAGACTTGCACCTGTTGTTTTCTGGCTCATTTAACATTGTAGTCGTCTGTGCAGTGTCACAGCTGCTTGGGGCAGGAGATAGTCCCAAGCAAAACAGCCTAAAAGTGAATGCAGGCTTCCCTTCATCTTGGGCTAAAGAAGGAACGGATTTTAGTCCTTGTCTGGTTGGTCAAGCAATAGGCTGGCACATGGAAGAAGCCTTGGCCTGCTTTGAAAGATTATGTTATAATCAAGGGCAGCAGGAGTGCAGCAGCACTACTATTTTTCTTAATTGTAAAACAATGGGAAAGATGAACATGAACATGACTTCTAATCAATTTAAGCCCTTCAGCCAAGTATTGGGCTTCTAATCTCATTGAAGGATGCTGTTTTAAGTCCTGTCCCTCTTCATAGTTTCCCTCTGTCTTAGTAGCTAAACTCTCTCACTCAGCTTTCCAGCTTTCTGAATCTATGTATTAGGGGTCAGATTCCTCCCACACATTAAGCCTAAGCGGCGGGCTTGGGTTTCTGAATGCCATTAGGCTGCTCAATATTCAAATACTTGCTTCTGCAAAATTGAGCGCCCCAGAGCCCCTCACAAATCTGTCCCAAAGTACCTTTATGCAGTTTTATGAGACAAAATAGTTTCTGTAATAATGAGCCATCCAAATGCCAAATGCTGTTCTATCCCTTCATTGGAACAGAGCAGTTTAATTTCTTTTAAGGAACTCTATACCTAGAACCAAGCTTTCATTTATTCTTATTCTAAAGTGAGCAATAAACAGGCTCAGAAAGGGTCCATATTTTTTGACACAGAAGATTCTCGGAGTAGGCTGTAGCTGAAAAAAAAAAAGTTTTAGAGGGGAATTAGTCAGAAATTCTTTGTTAGACAAAGGTGAGCCGGAGGCCAACTAGAAAAATTATTTTTATCAGTCATTTCCTTTGCACACACCTGGGGAATGTATGGCCCCTGACTTCATTTCATGCGGCCTGTGGCCATTCAGCTTTTTTCACATTATTAACAGATAACATCAAAATGTGAGTTAACATGTAGCCTGGAAAAGGCATTCAGAAGGCATTCAGGTTTCAGTGGTTCCCCAGTCCTGATTTCCCCATGCTGCATACTCAAACCCTGTAGTTTTAGCCATCTAGCAAAGGGAATTTAAAGCAAAAATGCACAATTAAAATGGCATTCACAAGCAGGGAGGACTATTCTAGCCCCAGATCAGCTTACAATCCTGAGATCTTGCCCTTTATCAAACGCTTTTTTGTGTGAGTCTGTATGATACATCATAAAAATGGGTATTTTGGGTCCTTACCATTAGCAACAATCTGCATTATTTTATTTTCTTAGAATCATAGAACCACCAGGTTGGAAGAGACCCACCAGATCATCAAGTCCAACCATTCCTATCAAACACTAAACCATGCCCTCAGCATCTCATCCACCCGTGCCTTAAACACCTCCAGGGGAGCTGAATCAACTACCTCCCTGGGTAGCCTGTTCCAGTGCCCACTGGCCCTTCCTGTGAAATTTTTTTTCCTAATGTCTAGCCTAAATCTCCCCTGGTGGAGCTTGAGGCCATTCCCTCTTGTCCTGTCCCCTGTCACTTGGGAGAAGAGGCCATTACCCTCCTCTGTATAACCTCCTTTCAGATAGTTATAGAGAGCAATAAGGTCTCCTCTCAGCCTCCTCCAGGCTAAACAACCATCCTTCTGCAGAAAAAGGGACTTTTAAAAGGACCAGCTATGCAGCACTAAATTCACTTGAAAATATAGGCCAATAACCAGAGGAGCGTGAAGGAACATTCTCCCAAGATGTCCAGTCCAGCAGAATATGCTCTCAATATCACAAGTGTTTTCCAAATTGACTGTTAAAGTCTGCCCCTATCAAGCTTTTGTCCCTGCTTCGGCTGCCCCATCATCCCCAATCCACAATCCTCCTGCTTGCCAGGGTTGTTGATGCTCAATTCTCAACTCAGCAAAGCCCCCAGCATGTTCTCAGGATGGTATAACCTCCATGTGTGGCACCTGCCCTTTCAGCAGCACACCAGTTCCATTTCCAGCTTCAGCAAGGGGTATACAAAAGCACGTTTAAGGCACATCCACATGTTGCCACTGTCACAGCTTTCATCACATGATACTGCCACACCAGTATGTGTCTTAACTTTTACGCAGCATATAACAGAGATAAACAAAACCATCTCCCTGCTTTTGTGTTGCAGATCTGATTCCACATGCATTTCAGTGCATGTGAGAAAGCTTCAAGACTACAATAGACTTTTCACCACATTTAAAGTGAAATACACACACTTACAGAGAGGAAGTAAAAATCCAGGCGCACTGAAGTTCTGATGAAAACAACATCCCAAAAGCAACAGGATCGTCTTCTTCTTTTTGTCTCCATTATTCCTTTGCCTGTTAGTAAACTGCACGCTTCCTGCCATAATAGCACATTGGCAGCAGTATCTGAACTTACAGGCTTAACCTTTTGGGCTGTAATTTTTCAAGGAAGACGTCTATCTCAGCAGGAATGTTCTCTGGGACACCTCAGCCAAAACAGTCAACAAAGGCACAAAAATGAAATTAGGCAAAAAAAAAAAGGAGGATTGCTGCAGGCTGAATGTCTCAACTACTTCTCCTTTGAACAGAAGTTGTCACCCTCATGTTTTTGAACAAGGACTATTGATTGGTGAGACAAGTGATCATTTCACGCAGGACATGTCTATGAAAACCTGAACTAAAGATAAGCCTGAAAAGATCCCAGCAGTTTGCACACATTCATAGAAAACTTGAGGTTTCAGGAACGGTGCTGTTGAAGCACAGCACGCTGGGGACTGCAGGGGCTGGGGCAGAACTTCTCTACTACTGCAGAAATACACTCTGGAGGTGTGTTTGAGAAATCACAAGAATTAACAGTCTGTGGAAATCCAAAAATATGGTAGCCCTGAAAGGGCCTGACAAAGAGGCTGGGTGTCAGGAGAAAGGGGAAGGCAGCCCTACTAGGGTTGCCTCCAGCAGCATTCTGGGTTACAGCGCATCTTTTGACCAGGACATTTCTCAGCCCACTAGCTCAGCCACCACAGCCAAATACCACTGTATGCTGAGCTGGTCCAGAGGGGCTGAGTCCAGCTTGGCAGGGCCCTAAGCTGGGTACACAGCCCATGCCCTGGGCAGAGGCAGCCCGAGCTGTTCCTATTTCCTGCCTTCCTCACCTCCTCTAACAAGCTGGGGATATGTTAGCCTGACAATTCTTTTCTTACTGACCAGAAAACCTTTAGGAAAGCTTAGTGAAGGTTTTGTAATTATGCATTTCCTGACTTGCAAAGTCCATTTTCAGTTAAAGCTAAAAGGTAGCAGGAATTTAAAATAAAATAAAATAAGGGAAAGGGAAAAGGGAAATCTGCTAAAGAGCTGTTGCAGAGCTTTGAAGTTCAGAATTTTATTTGGCCTTTCCATTACAACATAGCTCTCTGCTTAAAATAAGCATATCCAAAGCAGCTTTTATGTATTAATTTGCTGGCACCCCATGTGCTGCTCCAGCCCAGGGACCCACCTGCTCTCAGCAGAAATGAGTGGGACAGGCTCGTCTTTAGCTCACTGCAGCCCTCGCGAGGCGAAACACAACAGGGCAAACCTGTGGGGTTTTCGGGGGCTGTTTTGGATGACAAAGGCACACGAGAATCCAGCACCCCACTCCAAGCAGGGAGGTAACCCTGAATCCAACGTTGCTTAGGGTGAGAACAGCAGACCTCGTACAGCAGCTGAACCTCGCATAGCTGTTTCCTTGAGGCTTAATGCCATAAACAAAGAAAAGATTTAGTAGAACATTTCCAAAGTACTATCACGTAGGCTCTGTCAGCACTGCTTAGGACCCCCCAGCTGTGACACATGCAGTTAGATGATGTAATGTCAGTGCCAGTTCCTTCCAGGACATATTTCTTACAGTTTGCAGCTACGTCAATATACCTTAAGGATTACAGCTGGGAAATACCTGGCTTGCAGATATTGCCTAAGTTAAATCTCTCCTCCTGCACAGGGAACACTCTTCTCCTAACTAGTTGGTGGCAGCAGAACTTTCACATCACCTTCAGAAACACCACACCCTCACCAAAATGATTCCAGGAAAGTCAGCAGTAGTTGATCATGATGTGATGCCTGCAAATATACCAGCAGAGTTCCTCCACCGAGCATCACCCCAAACACCAAGGATTAGATGTCATTGCTGGGCAAAACTTCTCGATGTAACAGAGAAACTTTCTGCCAAACTCTTCCAATGCTGTTTGTGGCAGGGGAGATTTAATTTCAAGAATATGCAAATGACATCATTCAAACACTGACCGGCTTGGACTTGGTTGTGGTTGTTGTAAGCAACTGTCCCAGAGGAAAAGGAATTATTTGCCACGTGTTCTTTCCCTTCTCCTTTTACCATCACTGACCAGGAAATAATGAGCTCTAACAGGTTGGGGTTTTTTTATCCAGCTTGCAGGTAAAGGGTTACAGATTCTAGGAAGTATTAAATGCAAACTTTAAAGGACTTTATTTTCATCTACAGTCACATGATGCCTTAATACCCAATGACACTAACTACAGCTCTCATTAAGAGGTCATGCAAACTCCCAAGCTAAACAAGGCATTCTTACATATTTGACATTCAAATGCAGAAGCCAAGCTAAGCCATGGAAGATTGTAATCCGAAGAAAGCTACACTTCCTGATCTGCACAATAGCCACAGGTAGGAAAAATTCTTCTTCCTTTAAACTTGAAACAGTGTGCTTTAATGAGACACTATTTACAGGGCATATTTTGCTGTCTCTTTTTTAGTTTTCAGAAGAGTCTAATAGTTTTATGCTGAAAATATCCACTCTCGCTTGTTTCACCTGTTGCAGAGTTAGTATTTATTTTATGCTCAGAAACACAGTTGGCTCAGAAGAAATCCAAACAAAATAATTTTTTAAGCCAAATCTGTTTTTAAAATATATTTTAAAACATTTATTAGTTAGTGAAATGATTGTGTTAAAGTATATGGGGTGAATGGGAGTTAATGTGTCATTGATGTCAGAAACGAAAGGATTGAGAACTCTTGTGACTTTACTTCTACCATGAATTGCACATTGTTTACAATGTATTTTAGCAGATGCGGCTTCCTCACTGAACATACACAATATCTGAGTTCCCTTCCTAGAATTTGGTGCATGCAAAAAATAATTTTACAGAAGCAAATGAAAGGCAGATGGAGAGCATTACAGTGTTCCAAAAAGGGAGAAAAAATTACAAAACAGCAAGTAGAAGGAAAGTCAGTTAAGAGCCAGTTAATCAAAAATTTAAATTACATTAAAGCATATCCATTTTCACATGCAGTGATAAATTTTCATTGACAATTTCTGGCAATATTGCAGAAGTTCATTTCTTTTTAACTTATGCTGAAGGATTTTTCCAGGGTACAGCATTAGTGTTTTTATTACAAAGATCTTTTTCTCGTCACAGTTTTTCTTTAAATTGTAATTGTTTTCAGACAGTGTTTTAAATACTTAGCACTTTAATCCCTTCATAGGAATTTGGTTAGATACTACATTCTACAGTGCTATATAATACATATTTACTGAAAGATCTATAGTGCATCTTAGGATTTCCACCCCCTGAGGATTCCCACTGCATAAAAGCAGCAAGCAGTGTTTATTGTTTTACTACTACAACAACGGTTGCAGGGTCAATCCAAGCAATGTATTTTTTCCCAGGTTTATTCTGTAAAATCCATCTCTCTCTCTTCTTCCTGCATAATGCTTGGGGATACTAAAAAGAAGTGGAAAATACTTACAGCATCTTGCTTCAGATAAGCTCTCAACTTTCTTTGGGGAGGGGGGGAGGGGGGGGGAAAGCAACCCAACAAGTTTATCAGTAGTACTTAAAAAAATTAGTACACTTTCAGTGTGCTCATCTCAAAACACAGTACATGTAATGTTGAGAAGGGCCAAGATCCTAGTACAGACTACCACATTCAGCCTGAGAAAATACAATATCCTTTATCAAACTAATTGTATTCCTAACCTCCCAGCAGTGGAGCTTACAACCACACTGGTGGGAATATAGCAAGAAACCACTACACTTCAAAAGAACTGTTCCAAATTTACTACAACTAACCTCTGAACTTAAATTATTTACAAAAATCTGTTTAGAAACTCTTGTAGATAAGGGGCTTGCTTATCGACTAAACTAAATTTAAATCTTAAGAGAGTGCGGGGAAAGCACCACCTCCCAAATAAATAGCCATCCTGTTACCCAGGCTTTCACGGAGGAGAAACATTTCACCTAACATGCTAGGAAAAGCCTGCCAACCCAGTCTCTTTTAAGAAATGTTTGTACAAATCGGGCGTGTCACGATAAACCAGCACTTAGTAGTTCAGTAGTTAAATTTGTTGAACGTTAATTATGCAAACTATGTTTGTAGGGTGGAAGGTAACACTAAAGTTACTCTGTGACCAGAAAGACAAATGGGCCATTGAATGAGAGGGAGCAGTAACCCCTCTCCTAAAGAAAGGAATACAAATGAGACATTTACAGTCTAGTTCTCTAGCATTTCAGATGTTCTTTATACCCACAATTTTACACTCATTACAGGAATTTGCTGGTTTAACTATTATTTTGTTTTTCTAATGAAATAACTCGACCAATTCTCTTGTTCTGTCATATCAATGTATGCTCAAATGTAGCATTGTTTCATGGAGAGGACACACAAATCAAATACTTGCTGCTCATAAACAAGAAAAGAGAGGTTCTTGGAAAGTGAGATTACTGGAAACCCAGGAGGGATTATTTGATTTTTTATTTGGATTTTCAGGGAAATCAAGAAAACATAAAAACCAGAATTTTGGTATAGTTTTCTCTTTACCCCAAAATCAGAGTCAAGACATGAACTGGTCAAAAGCCAATCTAGATCTTAAAAAATGCTTGCAAAGCTCAGGAATCTTGTACCAGGTTTAAGGCCAACACTGAAAATCATCAATCTAGTGACTTTTGGCAGCTCTAGATAAGTGGGAAGACAGGGGAAAACCTGCAAGTAAAGGGAACTTTGGCTTCCTTGGAAAGCTGGGTCAAAAGTGGTCACTGTGCAAGGTTAACATCTGGGAGTACAAGACCCTCTCCAACCACAGAGCTGTTTGTATCTGATCTCAAAGAAACAAACTTTCTTAGAGTAAGTATTTGCTCTGAGGCTTTGCTTGAACAGAAGCATTTCTTCACATCTTTCAGGAAGGGATGGTCTTCTGCTATGTTTGTATAGTATCTGGTTAAACACAACCTCAGCATTGTCTACATCTTCCACTGATACCAGCTGACAAAAGGCTTGGGGTGGGGGGAATCAACACAACTCACTGAAACATGTCAAAGTATAGTCATTAAACATCTCTTTGGAACTTATAATTCTTCTGTCATGCTCTGTTTATCTAAGGATTATATACAGTCACCTGTCAGCAGAGTAGGACTGCAATTTCCACAGAAAAAAGTAGTCATGGAGAAGGCAAAGCTTCTGCAGAGCAAAAGGCAAAATCCCCACAGCTCCTTAACCAAGAGCACCTCATTTAGCAATGTATCATACTAGAGAAGCAAAACTTCATAGGCAAGCAATGATGCATGGAAATTGTTGATTTTTGCTGAGCTACAGAGGGGTGCTGCCAAAGAGGATGTATTGCTAAGAAGAATAGGTATAAAACACAATGTAGTTTTACTTACTGAAACCTTGATATCAAAATGGACAACATAAACGAGTTTCAGTAGAAAGGTCAAAAGAGATTATTAGAAAGGGGGGGGAAGGCAGCAATTTTCCTGTAAGCTCTCCTCTGAGTTACTTTCACCTAGACATATGGAGAAACTTTAAAATTTTATTAAGACCTGAGTGCATTGTTTGGAAACTAAACATTTCATCACTTACAGAAGGAAGCGGGGGGGGGAAAGGGTCAAGTTTTCACTTTTGAGTGACGTTTTTCAGTCTGCAGTTTTTGTAGAAGTTTATTTAACTTCCAGTTTTTTAGTTTAATCATAGATAGTTGCTGCAAAGCCACAGCTACTTTTGGGCTAGAAAAATATTTTTGGTTGAGTATTCCATTATTAATTCACATTAGTTACTTTTCCATTTGGAACAGGGATGAGTAAGCCATCTCCTTGGGCTTACTTTCTTTGGTGTTACCAACTGGACCTGGCTCAATTTTGCATCATTTTCCCAATATAACAGTTAATTGTCTGATTTTACGTAAACGAGGTCCAGTGCCTTGCTATAGCAGGCAATCTGGTTTTCTGAAAGAGCTGAGTAACAAGGACAAGAGTATGCCATGTTAAGATCAACACATTCCCAATGACTGAAGAGCCTTTCATCCTGGGGTCCACCTTAGGAACTTCTCATACAGGATCCAGGGAACACAATATCAAACCCTGATTCTGTCAGCAGAGGCCAGGAGAAAAAATGAATAGCCAGATGCAAGCTGTGCCAGTGCTACCCAGCACCCTGCTGCCAGCAGAAACAACAACATGGCAGCAGCACGGGTTCATCACAGAAGCTTTCCAGATCACAATCAAACCAGATTATTTCACTTCTGTCCAATGCCCATGCTCAGGACAGGTGCAAATGGATGTTAAGGAGCTTTCCCCAGATAGGTTGACATTAGTGGTCCTCCCTTGCAAAACAATTCAGTGCAGAGTCTCTGAAGGCATCTTTAAGGCAGGAGAGGCAGGGAGTGTAACAAAGAGTAGCATGGAGCCACACTTCCACTGTCCTGAGGACCCACTTCCTCCTCTGATCACCTATCACTGCACTGCACTTGTTGCAATTACTGTATTCATTGATCAAACTGTATTCATTACATTCACTTCCCCTTTCATCCCAGAGTCACTTTGCAACACTTATCAGCAGTAGATTTGTAAAAGTCCAGCTTTATCCACCTTATTAAGCACCTGAGCTTTGTGCAAAAGGCTAGGATGCAGAAAGCACCACCTCTGCGCTGACACGGCCTCCCAGCAATTCCCTCCTCTCCCTTCTGGGCTGCGTGTCCTCCTACAGGTGCTGAGGTACAGCAAAGCCTGGTGACAAGGCACCTCCCATCTCCAGGACTGCAGCTTCCAGCCAGCCCTCGCCTCCACCTTCTCTTGCCCAGCTAACAAGTCCATATTGCTCCACATTACAGGCAGTTTTCATTCCTTTTTTTCTGAAAAAAATGTAATCAGCTCCTACTCCTCTTACGGCCTACAAGCTTAATAGTGATTGCATTTGCATGATTTTAACACTGCTGTTTTACATGTAGCTATTGTTCTATCCTTCTTTTATTATGAGTAGATCAGAAGTAGATAAGGTTTCAGGCAAATTCAGGCGTTTTAAGTAAGCTGTCAATCTTGCTCACTTAGAGGTCAGTGGAAAACAAGCAGTTACTGTCAGCTGTCAGGAACCTGAATAAAGCTTTGTTAAGGGTGCCTCTGTCTCTATTTTTTATTTGGGTGTGGCATGGAAAAAACAATATTTACCATCTCAGTAGCTGTGCCCTTTGTGTATTTGTTTTCATACTCCCTTTCCCCATGTGAATTTAGCAGATGTTGCACGGCTTGATATCAGCCCTGCATTTCTGTTGTCAGAGTATGTGTATGTCTCCACTGAACATTAGTAATGAATAGGCAATGTCTGTGCAGCAAAGATACAGATGCAACTGCCAGGCACTGCTTCAGAGGCAAATGTGGATAAAGACCAAAAATACCATAAGACTTCATTTGCAATGTAAATTAAACAAAAGCGAGAGTCATCAGCCCTAAACTGAAGGCCTCCAGGGGCCTGAGATACTATAGCCACGTGCAATGTCCAATTTCTCCCCTTAACATCTCTTTTTAAATTGGAATCACTTGGGAATACTTTCCGTTGCTTTGAATGAATGCATACAGATTGCTAAAAGGCTAATCCATATTTACCAATATACATTAAAAACTAATGATCAGTGCAATTATCCAATTAATTACCTTCTATAAAAACATTTCCATTCATTTTGTGCCTATATAGAGTACAAACATACGCATTTGTTAATGCACAGATGATCAAAAAAAACCCCTAATGACAGTTTATGACAACAGAGCAAAGCAAAGGACAAAGATCTAGATGGTAGGCAAGGCCAGCTTGCTCCTTTCACAGCCTGGATATTCACCAAACCACAGCCCTAGCTTTGTTTCATTTCTCTGCCATGCTTCCACAATAAAGCTTTACAGCGGCACTACTGAAATCAATGCGGCTGGACTCTCCTCCTGAGAGAGTGAGAGTGCACCTATTTAACTAAACATGCGTAACTTTACCCACATTTTGCATGTGGGGAAAGGCCATGTTTGAGATGCAAGGAGCTAAATCAGACCTGTAGCTCCGTGCAGGAGGCAGAATTTGAATCCGAAGTTTCCCAAACGCTCTAAAAGCCAAACCTGCCCCTAGAGACCCACACCCTTTAAAAATCCAACCCAGTGTCAGTAACTCTCCTGTTATGGGGCAATATGTCAGACTTGACAATAAGAAAAGTTCTAGTGCACAGACAGCAGGTATTTACTTCATGATAGAGCTACCTGAGATATGCCATTTATAAGCATGACATATGTTCTTTGCAATGAGGAGTGCTGCTGGAAATGAAGAGTCTGTTGTTAGCATACCCATGAGCTTCTCCAGTGTCAAAATACAGTCCCACAAATAAGATTGAATTGTGCAATTTTCATTGATAATTTTGGTGAATATCACCCATTCTTTTGCACTGAATCAAAAGAAAAAAAAAGAAAGGAAAGGAAAAAAAAAGGACTACTAAAGTGGCTGAGTGCCAGACAACACTAAATCTTTTAAGACAATGAATACTTTTCTATAGCTTTCAAGTTTTGTTCTGCTGAGAGACTGAAAAAGGTTGCAAATACAATCGAGATAAGCAATTCAATAATACAACAGAAATGGAGCTGTATTTCACTGCTATCTCACCATTACCGTATCTTAGCCACATTTGGACCTTTTTAATGTGGCAGTTAATACTTTTGATCTGACTTGTGCTGAGAAATAATTATTGTAATTATAACAAAAACTCTTTGCTCTGGTTCATAAAATCATTGTGCTTAATCATTCCCTTAGCCACCCATCATCATGCAATATCTGGGAAGCATATTGGTCTAAAACAACCAAATGGAAAAGTTCACAGGCATTCTAAACAGCTCTAGATTAAATTATCTCTATGCTTTATACATTAACCTAAGTGCTGTATTTAAAAGAAAAGCAGAAACTCTTTGATTGAAAAAGAACTCATGTAAGAGAAAAAGGTCACATGAAATAAAAGTCTTTATTAAGGTATTGTATCAGTCTTTTTCTTGAAAATTTTTGAGTGTGACATTTAGTGTTTTCTGTATTTTTTTTGTTTTAAAAGGTTTGTTATCCATTTTCACCGTACTTTGTACCTATGGCCCAAATAATCCTCTGCTTTTTCACTCTCTTCTGACATAAGTAATAATATTACCCTTTTGCTCACAAAATAAACTCCACTCCCACTACATGTCATTCTTCTGTGTATACCTTAGACCAAGCACTGTGCCCAGTACACAGCCTTCTGATTCTCAGACCTGCTAGCAGCCATGAATTTGGTCTAGAGGCCAAGTTGTTAATTCATGGTGTTCTTTTCCAGTTTTCTCAGGAAAATACATGTTCTGGCCAAATTATGAATTTATAGCATGTGCTTTGTGGGTCATACCTACTCCTCTGTGTAGGACTCACTTTGGGCTAGCAGTAACAAACCAAGAAGATAACTCTTGCAAACTCAATCTATTTATAAACAGGTTTCAGTTTCTTTTCCTTGTGATTACATTCCAATTTGAAGATCCAGTTATAATTTGAATTCTTCCCAAGAGCTTTTCCAGTCTGCCAGCAACACAAAATACATTTTTTTTTCCTCTGTAACAACCTAAATTTCTTTTGAAACAAGGCAACCAACATCTCTTTCTCCTGTGGGTTCTGTTTGTCCTTCAAGGACTCAAAGTTTCGTGTTTTCCTCCCAAAACTGTTGAGTTACCTTACCCTGTTAAGCTGCCAAACATGTTAAATTGCCTTTGTCACACCATTTTGAAGTCTGTAAACAATCAGTTCTTCCAAATTCATGAAATTCTTTTCCATTCTCTCTATCATATCAGCTTGATGCAAAAATACAAAGCTGCAAAAAATTGTTTCATAAGGCCAGTATCTGCGATGAGCCCCAGAAGCATGGCTCATTGCAAATCTGTGGTTTGCACTGCTGTAACAGCTGCATTAAATGAGTGTTAGGATAAAGTAAACCTGACTGAATTTCTTTAAAGTACATTTAGGGCAGATAATCCAGTAGAGGTATGCTCTCTGCGCTACAAGGCTTTTATTGTTCAGTATCATGCTATGAAAGAGCCTAGATTTGCATGTTCTCTTCTTGACATGAAATAAATTTAATCATAGACTGAGATTTCTTTGTTCAGTAAAACAGATTTTTTTTTCTGGTCTTTGCAATTCTACTTTACCTCACATTCCTATAGCTTGTGATACTCTTCTGCTCACAGATCTCACTGTGCAGTGCAGCACTAATGCAGTCAAACAGCTTACCTAGATACTGCCACAAATTCCCTAACCCAAGGACTGAATCTATCAAGAGCCACCTGTTTTCTACGTCTGGCCTTCTGTTTCCCAATCTGTGCGAGTCTCTATTGTTACCCTGCAGGATATGTAGTTTATTCAGGTTGTTTTGGTTTTCCTCATCTCCATGGCACCCCTGGTAAGGAGCATAGTATACACAGCTAGAATAAAAAAGCCCTTTGTGCTCCAGGAGATATACAGGGTTTCTTGAACCAGGCTGCTGAAAGCTTTGCAGAAGAAATTATGTCAGTAAATATAGTACCCCCCAGAAGAAAAAAAGCCATACTCTCTCTCCCATGTAAATGGAAAGCTTTACTCCATCAAGCCCTGTAGTTTCGGGAGTCCTTCATCCTCACAAGTTCCTCATCACACAGCTCTTGCATCTCACTTCACAGAAAGAAAATTAAGCATAAATTGGCAAAGCCTCCACTCATTTATGCCAAGAAAATCCCACACAATCTGGAATTAATCAATAGTGCAGAAATCCCCTCCCACCTTCCACATGGAGCCCAGTCTCCAAAAATCTCTGGAACCTCTCTCTAGGTTGGTATTTGAAACAAGCCTGTTGGCAGAACCAGTTTCACCCTCCTCCCATACCACCATCCCACACAGAGAGATTTTTTTTGCTACTTTCCTCCCATGGTAAAAATAGCATACCTACGTGGTAAATGAAGACTAGAGCATCACAAAGCCTGGAAGATCTTCTCCCCGCTGAGCCAGTACACTTTTCTCCCACTAAGAAACACTCTATTTAATATAGTCCACTAAAAAGCAACATAAACAAGAGTTACCACTCATGTCAGTGAGCCCTTTTGAAAGGTCTGGTAACAAAGAAATGCCTGAAACGGAGCCTGAGCTTCACCTGTCGTCTTCCTCCAGGCATTTCTTTTGCTTTCCAGGGGGCCTGAAAATCTCTTCATGGAAGCAAAGATTTCAATTGATTGCCACAAAGCTCTCTCTGAAAGGCCTTTTTGAAGTATTCAGGTAAAATGTCCGGAAGACTTTGAAACGTTTGTTATTCACAGCGGGCAATTACCTAGCTCCCACTATACTTCAGGGCTTTTGCCTCATCCTCCCTTCCTGCAGGATTTCAACATATAAAAGGCTGTAGGTGCTTTGCCTCTGGGTTACCTTCAGGTTTTTGCAGCATTTCCTTGTTTGTGTTACAGCAGCATCTACAGGCACCAGAAGTGATAAAACCCTCATTCCTGTGGCTGTCGCAGACACCTAGTAAAACAAACCTGATTTAAACACTTAGAGATTAACCAGACAGTTCCAAACTGGATCCAGACTTCTGACATCTGATCACTTTAGGGAGAACAAGGAAGCATAACCCAATCCAATCTCGCTTTTTACTAAAGAATACACCATGCCTGATAAAGAAATGCTCAGAGTTTTTATCCCTTTAGATTTAGGAGGCACTTAACTACAGGTATCTCCAATCCCAAGTGATGGATGACATCAGGAGATTATTATACAATGTGTGGTGGCCACTGCCTCCTGTGGTCATGGCAGCAGTGGGTTCTGGTGTCTGCCCTGTGTGTGAGATGGGCTCAGAGCTCACCCAGAGCTCTTCAAGGCAACACCAGGTCTGTGAACCTTCAGTTGCTTTGGACAATTTGGTTGTCAAGCTGCCTTGCTCAGCCAGAAGAGTACCTGCCATGAGCATTCTCCTGTCAGGAGAATCAGGACTTCATATAGTTATACAGGTTTTCCAGGGCAAAATGATATACATAACAGGCACTAATACCCCACAGAGCTGGGCAGGGCCTTTGTGAAATGTCCTGCTCTGATGTGGCACTTGACCACTGATGGAGCTGGGACAGAGCTGTGTCCCACAGACAGGTAGCACCAGCAGGGAAGTCACAAACAGACTGCTGGCTGTTAGTCAGGCCTCTTTATCACAAAGCTGTCCTCCCCAGTCATTGCTCCAAACAAGCCACACAGGTAATTGACTAATATAAATGTTTGCCATCTGTTTCCTTCTTCATAGGCTTTGCCTATGGAGACAACCTGAGTTCCCAGTGTTCCACACTTTTCATCTCTGTAAAACTTTCTCCTATCTGAAACACGAATAAAATGGGGGGGAAAAGTAATATCAGGGGATTTTCAAAATAGCTTGATCAACCTAGCTTTGTTTCTTTTGTACAGCGTTATGCACAACATATTCCCTTCCAGAGGCAACAGCAGTAAGAGTTTTCACTCCCTTCTGACCACACAGGCAGCAGCAAGGCTGCATGTTAAGACAATGTCACAGCAGTGCAAGCATTGCAAATGGAACAGGAGGCATGTTTTGAAAACTCCCTGGTTGATTTCTGACCACTAAATACCACCCGAATAAGGAGAGTCGTTTGTTAGAGAACGAAAGAAGAAAATCTGCAGAGAGCTGCATCTGTGTCTTCTTTCTGCTAGGGAACCCCCTCCTGACCCATATTGTTGGGGGCCACCAGATGCTGGGCTCAGAGCCAGTGCCCAAGGGGACACCTTTGAGACACCCACAACTGCAGCTGCCTTAGGACAATGCAATGGCTTCAGCCAGCATCAAGGTCTCTGATTCGCAGTCTGTCACATGATGGGTTCAGATTAAGCTCTAGGTACAGCAGACTGGGGTTTGTTTTCAGGACTTTATTCACTGTGAATCTTCAAATATACTTTTCTACTTTTGAACACATAAAGAACAGCACAAGAATAGGTGAGAAAAGGGCCACCTTTTGGTCACAGTGCAGCATTACAGAAATTTAGTTGTGAAAGGAAACTATAACAAAAAGTCTCTCATGTGTCACTGTGCTGGAAGAAAACTTTGCCACAGAGAAAATAAAAATATAAGTTTGATACATTTAAAAGATTTCAAGACATAATATGCCAGATAGCATAGTATGAAAAAGCCTTCTTTTCTTTAAAGGACAAAAATACCTTATTCCTTCAGACCCCTTCCTAACCTCATAACAATGGGGAGGGTAGACTGAAACCTGATCAGATAGCAGAAAGGTTAAGAAAGCACCAGCTACATTTTCATGCAGATTTGTCAGTCCATCCTATCTGAAATTAATTCTTTTTTACACAAAGAAGGCAGAATTTGATAGAATCTAGCAGCTATCTGGTTCTCCATCAGCAACTGAACCACTTCCCTGTCTCTTCACCATGTCATCTTGCCAGCACTGTGATCCAAACTGAGAAAGAAGCTTGTTTTTCTGGAAATCAAACCAGCAGCCTGATAAGGAGTGCAAAAAACTAAGCCCTGATATTTTTCCCAGAGAATCTCAAAACTCTCTCAAACAGGGAAAGACCACCACGAAAACGATCCTATCAAGTTTGCAAATAAATACCAACACCTGGCAAAGCCCTAGGAAGCCATTCTCACACCAGGGCACTGCAGCGATCTCTCAGCACAGGAGATGCGAGAAACCTGTATTAAACAGGTTTCAGCTCCAAAATCATTGCTCAGAGCAACTAGTTGAAAGACCAATATATACTACACACACAGCTGTAAAAAAAAAAATAATTGTGTGGTGTTGCATTGGCATAATTCAACTGAAGCAATTTTGTACATAAGAATGATAAACTGATTTAAAATCTGTATTAGTTTACTCTTGCTTTACAACAGTGCTGTTTCTGTAAGCAAACAAGGCCTCAGTCTTAAGTAGATGCTTGGACTGTCAGGCTTCTAGGAGTAAATTAAGGTATAAGTTGCAAGGAAAAAGTAATATCATGCTTAAAAAAACCAAAAACTTCTATTTATTTCAAAGGCTTGGAACTCAGAACAATCACTCCATAATCTTATGCAAATGTTGATGACATCAATGCATTTTAAAGCAGCTTTTAAAAAAGTTAAATAAAGAAAACAGATGCTGCTGAAGAAATGCCCAGTAAGAAATCCTATTTCTAGTTAAAACTGCTTTAAGTGTATAATCAATTCTGCTGTGAGATGTGATCCACACTAGTGAGTTAATAGGTGTTTTGTGAGAGCTTTGTGTCATTTAATATGAGCGGTCAGTACAAAGAAAATTATATAAATTTAGAAGAACAGGCCTATAAACTCTACTTCTAATTAAAGAAAATTATATAAATTGCTTATACATATAAAGATATACTCAGTAGCACTTGTTCTAGGCTGCAGTGGAATTTACTTTCCTTATAAAATGTTACATCTGCCCTAATCAAAAAAAGTCTCTTCTCAGTTTTCTTAGCTCAGATGAGGAAACACATGAGACAACCATTCAGGGAATATTTTCTATATTCAAACTGTCAGTCAATTATGCAGTAACTCAAGTCCCATCCAAGCCATAACAGGATATTAAGAAAGTTGATTTGTATCAGTGTGGAAATCTGTAGCAGAGAGAGAGAGAAGAAATAAAAATTAGGTCAGTCATATTGTGGTAGCTTGTCTGAAAAACATCTTTGCTACTCACTTTGAAAGGCTGTTAGAGAACACATTAGGGAAATGTTTTTCATTTTCAAAATCATCTTTGTTACTGCCTCCTTTGCTCAGAGGACTTCCAAGATCTTCATCTGTGCTATTGCCTGCTTTGCTTGGAGGACTCACCGCTGATATATCCTGAGCTTTTACTTGGCCCCAGGATGAAAATATTGCTAGCATTAAAGCTAGGACTTTCAAGTGGACCAGGAGATGCTAATTTCAGCAGGATTTTATATGCTTGTTAGGCCTTTATGTGGACATTAAGATTTGTCAAAAATGCCTAAGTTTCTCAACCAGAGGAGCTGCCCTACTGCAGTCTGGTCTTGGTCTGGTTTATGCAGTATGCTACCTGCACATAAAGCAGAAGGAGGAAGGGGTAGAGCTGTTGACTACTATGGCAATGGGGCTTTCTGGCTTTTGGGGACACCTTTACACTTCCCTCACACAAGCTGAGCAACTTTAGGAAAAGCAGTAAGCCTCGTGCTAACACTTCCCCTCACTGGCTCCAGCTCCAGCCATAGCTCTCCAGCATTCGGTGATCCAGGATAGATGAATATGCCTCGAAGCTGAGAGCCAGACTTGCCTGGACCTCAGCCCTAATCCCCTAGACGTGGCAGGGGTGCTTGTGCTGTGGGTGTAAGTTTTTCATTATAAATTGCAAAACAAAATAAACGTGTCATTTTGAGCAAATACTGGTTACATTGATTACTGGGCTACATAATTAAGATGGGCTACATAAATGTCCGCCAACTATAAAATAAGGGTCCATGGGTCCATCCACTCACTACCTAGTCCCTAAGCAAGAGGAAACCTGGCTCCTCTGTCTCAACAAAAACTCATTTCCAAAAGGAGAATAAACTACTAAAAGCAGGAGAAAGAAGCAGCAGCAGGCACTGTAACTCACTTGTCTTTCTAACTGGAGGAAGAAATGATATTTAAACCTAACTTTGATTGGTAGAGCTTTGTACACACTAGCCATTAGCAAGTTGAAAAAAATAAATAAATAGATATGCATATAACAAAGTTATGGGGAAAACCTGATCCCAAGCCTGCGAGTATTGAATATTCAAAATGTCATCTGAAGCACCTCTATTCCACATCAGTTCATTCTTTGTCAGTTTAATATTCACACAATTAAGTATAATGAACAAATAACACTGAAGCTAAGGCCTTAAAAGCTGAATATATTATCCAAATATATACATGAATGGTAAGCACATTGGGATTCTTTCAAGCACAAATCTACATAGGGACAGTCACTTCAAATGTTGCAATAGAAGAGTCATGGACAACTAATTATAGCTCAGAATATTTTGCTGCTACCTCTACTCAAAAAGAAAAGAAATACCATTCATCAGAGTTCCTCAACTTTCATAGCTTTCAGCAAAATACATTTCTTACCCCTCTTAGCACAATCTTTACTATTAAGCCATTTATATAACTTAGGTTTTGACTGAATCACTAATCCTCTGACTGACAAAATTATAGACACTATGTGTTTCCTCAAGGGATTTTTCTACTTATAGAATCAGTCTGATATCTTCCCACTGTCTAAATTATAGCCTGTGATTTTATGTCATCCATTTCCACATCCTCAAAAACATGAATGGAGGGAAATCCCACTTCTATAGGAGGCTCCTCATGGCTCTTTCCTGACAGAAGAGCTAATGTGCTTATGACACTCTTCAGAAACCTTCACAATTTTTGTAGCTAAATTAGATTTTTCTTTGTCATCACTGCCTGAAAACAGTTAGAGAAAGGGAGACGATTGGGCATCTAGGAATATGCTTATAGGGCCAAGTCCTAAGCAAGACAGTTGGGGATGATGATTTACTTTTTCAGTCATCCCTACAACAGCCAAAAGAAGAAGGATATTGAGGCTCTGGAGCATGTCCAGAGAAGAGTGATGAAACTAGTGAAGGGGTTAGAGAACACAACTTATGAGGAGCAGCTGAGGGAACTGGGGTTGTTTAGCCTGGAGAAGAGGAGGCTGAGGGGAGACCTTATTGCTCTCTACAACTGAAAGGAGGTTGCGGAGAGGAGGGTGCTGACCTCTTCTCACAAGTGACAGGGGACAGGACAAGAGGAAATAGCCTGAAGCTCCACCAGGAGAGGTTCAGGCTGGACATCAGAAAAAAATTTTCATGGAGAGGGTCATTGCGCACTGGAACAGGCTGCCAGGGAGGTGGTTGAGTCACCATCCCTGAAGGTATTTAAGAGACAGGTGGATGAAGCACTGAGGGGCATGGTTTAGTGGTTGATAGGAATGGTTGGACACTATGATCCAGTGGGTCTTTTCCAACCTAGTGATTCTGTGATTCACAGGAAGTTGTGCTGTTCAAATTGGGCTGATGAAGATTTTTTCAATTATAAAATGCTGCCAGGTGTAACTTTAATAATAATTTAGGAAACTATTAAAGTCTTTTGATTAAAGCTGTTGCACATAAAGATAAATGAAAAAAGTGTTCTCTTATAACAAACACAAAAACCTAGCACACCAGTCACCCACTGTCTGGCATTGTTTGTGAATTCCCCAGAATTACTGATGTTAGTATTGCACCAGTAGAGTCAAAAGTGTTTAGAAATTTTTAAACCTAGAAAAGAAGCAGCATTTTTTTAACTGAAAATTGTTATTGATATTCTTGGTTTGGAATGAGTGTTTTAAAATCAAAGATTGTGGATCTTGTCAGGATATGAGCATGACAGGGAAACAAAGAGAGGTCTAAGGATTTTGCCTGACTAAAATAGGCAGCAGCTTGCATTCTTAACACTTGCTCTGAATCTTAAGTTCCAGATGAATATTCATAAATGCACTTACCACAGGTCTAGTAATGTTGTTATGAAATCTAGAGGCCCAGTTCTCCTTGAAACCCCAGACAGAGGCAGGCTTTGGGCAGCATCACAACAGTGAACATGGCAAAAATCAAATATAAGTTTTAAAAACTTAGAAGTTTTAGTAGAATATAAGTTTTCAAACTCAGAGGCTTAAGTCATGTTTGATGTAATGTAAAAGATGCACCAGCTCCCCAAGGGGTGTTTGTGCAACTTCTTTCAAGGTATCTGATGCCGACTACAGGACTGAGCTGGGGTCTGATCCTGCCTGACAGTTTCTGTGTCTCTTTGCACATACTCAGGTAGAATTAAAAATACAAGTAAAAAAATCAAACAATACAGGGAAAATCCTGATGATCCATTTCAGGGACAGTTTTAAAAAGACTAGGCTTTTTTCCTTCTCTCCCACCCCAGAGTGGCAGAATAAATCTACCTTCTTCTTTTTTTATGTATTATAATTTTATTCCCAATCATGGAAAACAGACGGAAAACGCTCTTTTTTGTTTTCCCCTAGAGTTTTCTGTAGCAGCTATTATTATTCCCTTTGTTAAGCAGAACTCAGTGGAACCAAGTAACCAGGAGCTAACCCGCTGCTCCTTTATGGCTGTGATCTGGATGTCCAAAGAACAAGAAATTGCTGCAGTCATTGGCTTGCCACCTGCCTGAGGCATTCATCTGTATCTAGCACAATGATGCTGGAAAGCATTCATGAGTAAATATACAATAACATCTGTAAGATTACAGCACCTGCAAAAGGTGTGCGTATGGCTGTTTGTCTACTGTGTGCTTCTAGTGTAAGTCAGACCCATTAATTAAACTCATGATCTTGTCCTGCTTCAAAAGGGAAAACAGAGCTGATTTATGGGCACTGACAGCTGCAGGAACCTGAAGCTCATTTTGCTCACTCCCTCCCCTTAATTAATTTTTAAGCATCTGGGTAGGCTGATTTCTCAGATTCTGATCATACAAAAGGCTGTACATCCTCATCTTCTAAAAAGAAAGAAAAGGAAGCTGCTCCATGCAGAGCACTGTCTGTTAGGTTGTCATGGTTTCTCAGTGCGGGCTGAATAGTGTCTACAGGAACACAGGAACTGCGTACCTGAGCATCTCTGTGCCCAAGCAACTTGTAGGATGAAGCTATATATTTTCCCACTCCTAAGACATTTCTTATCTAGTCATTATTTAACTGCCCTGACAAGATAAACTTTAAAATGAGAAAGTGCTACCTGAGGAACAATGTAATCTACTTCAACAAAAGATTCCCTTTAAAAACAGACCCAGGGAAATTCCCAGAAATGCCACCTTCTAGAGGGAAGATAAATGTCTCTGTATTGCCACAGCACAGTGATGCATGCAAATAGCAATATACTGCAATAGAGCAGTATGTTCTTGTCTTCTAAGTTCTTTAAGCAGGAGATGGATTACTAGCATTTTGGGCTGAAATATGAAGGTAAGCGATCAGAACTCATCTAATACTCAAGCTAAAATCAAGAAACTGTTACACGGAAGTGGAAAGTTTTGGATGCTGAGCTTTTACCCTGGGCTTCTGGGAGTTTTTTACTAATAAAGAACTATACAAACATAGACAGAGTATATTGACACTACATCACCCGCCCAGCAGAGCCATATGCTGCTGTTGCAGATACTACCAATAACGATCAAAGCTTCCCATGCATTAATAAGCTAAACCTATGCGTTAGATGTTTTGTACCATGCTGTAGACCTGTATTGACCTCTACAGAGTAAAACACTGGGCCAGATGAACTTTGGAACTCCCTTTCAATTGATTATTTTATGATTCTGTGTGATGGTTCATTAAACATAAGACATCTATTTTGCTGTGATTCCAAGTCCAAGCAGTAGAAAGCCTGCTGGAACAAGAGCCTTACCATATGAAACAGCTCATGATCACTAGCTGCCAGGAAGAAGTAGTAGCCAGCACTGTCTACAAAAGTGTCAGAAAAGACAGAATATAAAAATATTTCTTTCTGCCAGTGACCCAAAGGGACTTCACTGAAAGACAACTACAGCTAAGAACCTGTATCTAAACACAAATGGGCATGTGACAGGGAACTGCAACATCAACTAAACAGACAGCACTATCCAAAGCTGCCTTAGCTAACAGAAAGGTGGTAATTCTCCAGAAATCTCTTGTACGTAATTGAATATACAACTTCTTACAGTCCACCACACCAAAAGTTCATTATATTTTCTGTTTATGGTAATATGACCAAAACTCACACAGGTGGCAACTGGAATTTCAGTCCATGCATCCAGCACTGGTAAAACCACACAGCTCTTCCAGCAATTACTGCCTATTTTCAGCTGTAGATGAACATCTCTCCCTTTGTCAGCTTGTTTTTACCACTTAGGAGACAACCTGTACCTTTTCCTTTATTCATCAGTCTCTAGAAATCAGGGATATTGGTCAGATCTCAAAGATATTTCTGAGGACTGTACTGTTCAAGAACAAACATACCGATAAATATATAAAAAGCCTTGTAATCCTTGTTGAATTCAAGAAAGATTGACAAAAAACTAACCTCAGCATTATTATATTTCCTATATGCTTTTGTAAAGAAAGCTGACTGTTCATTTCTCTCCCTCCTCAATTTCCCCAAGAAACCAAGACAGCTATAGTTACCTACATTTTTAATTCACATCTCTATAAAGCCTGGGCTAAAAGCATGCTATTTTATAGTTTAAAAGATTATTCCTTCACTCCAAGCATTCACATAAATTATTTAGGAATTTCAAATCTAGCTCTGATTTCCCTTTCACTACCTTGCAACAAAATTTTAAAGGCTCTGATTCCACTTGTAGCAAGGTCAGTCACAGTTGTACCATCCACATGCAGTAGGTTTACATTTTATACAGCATTTCACATACAAAAAGCACCTCAGTTTGCATTGCACAAGGAGCACATTAATACAACCATATGAAAGCAATTGTAGTGAAACACATAGGCAGAAACACATAGAATGCATGGAAATCAGAAATTTGTTCTACTGAAATTTGAATTGAGATGAGTTGAACTGATCAAAAAGGTACACATCCCCTCTAAAAAGCAACAGAGAAAACTATTTGGACAATACCATAAAAGCACACATGGGGCAGGACCAAGACTATTAGAAGGGAGGGAAACAGTGAGGGGAATGCAAATCTCAGGGTATAAACTAAAACCACTGTTCATATCTGAGCATTTTCTGAAACTTTCAGGGACAGCGTAGAGTTCTCATACTTTTGACCAACAAAGGAAAAGAAGTAATGTCTACAACCAGGTGATCTTCAGATCAGCTTGGAAGACCAAGTTATGAATTCTGGAAAGAAAGAGATAAGCCTTGTATTGTTTGAGTAAAACATGTTGGTTCTCTTTGATCCCTAGAGCAAGGGGAGGCTCTTTTCTTAGGTGGTTGACTTCATGCAACATTATACAAGAGAATATACGTGTGGTGCTTGAAAACTTCAGGGTGGGAACTTCTAATGGAACAGAACCATAGGTGGATTGAGGCAACACCTACACAGTCTGCACAGAGAAAGCAGTGCCCCACATGCACTTCAAGTAGAGAACAAACAACTTTTTAAAACAAAAACCTAGAAAGGGATTCAACAGCAGCACTAGGAGGTAAGTAAGGCAATAACTGATCAGTGTCCAAAAAGGTTAATTTTAGCGAGCACAAACCATACCCAGGGTCTGGAGCATACCCAGAGTCTATGCCAAAGTAGGCTTAAGGTACTGCATTGAGATTTTTACTCTATGACTTAGGGACAGCATGTTTTTCAGCAACTAATTAAACAGGAAGTGTAAATAGGAGCTTAATGGTTTTGTTTAAATTCCAGGTTATTTTGGAATGTAATAACTTCTTGCTGCCTTGATCCATGACAACCATGTAGACACTATGCACTCACCTTAAGGACCTACACCAACATGGTAAGCCATATTCCAAAGATTGTGTCCCAGGTCAGTTACAGTTGTGTTGTGTAATAAGTTGGAGTGACTGGGTATGCAAGGATTCATGTTTCTGTCTCAAAAACAGGAACAAAAAAAGTATTTCCTAGA
Source organism: Piaya cayana (assembly GCA_013389865.1). Lineage (NCBI taxonomy): Eukaryota > Metazoa > Chordata > Aves > Cuculiformes > Coccyzidae > Piaya > Piaya cayana. Next base: position 229,076 of record WAAB01017934.1, read on the forward strand.
AGTAACAAACACCCTACTTTGGGGTCAAAAGCCAGTCACATGCATCAAACAAATACACACTAAAATCAGTTATCACTCGACAGGATATAATGGGTAAGCTTAAAATTTACCAACAGCTATGACTCCAGTCAACTCTTTCTGGCATTTTCATTTTAAATTTCCAGGGAATTACAGAAACTTATTTCACACAATATTTAAATCAAGCAAAAGCCAATTATCAATTAAAAGAAAATCCTCTAGCTAATATATTAGTTCAAAATCTGGTAAACAGACAGAAGCAATTTACAGGAGATAAGAATGCACTGTAAGGTTTAATTGAACAGGCTACATCTTTTACATTTGTTAAATAAAATCTACATCCTTTCAATGCATGGCAAGAGGCCATAGACTCAGGTTTTCATTTTACTTGCACTGCATACATAAATGTTTAGGTCACACAAAACTAATAAAGACAGAAATACACTGTAAGTAAGATTAGAGGTTGGAACAAATATTAAATAGAAGAATCTACTTGGTAATTAATGATGACAGCTATATAAAATAATAATAGAATTTAGGCAAAAAGACACAAGGCTAACCCAGCAAAGGGTTGTGTAAAATATGAACACACAATGACTCATTCTTCATAAATTTTATTATTTACTCCACTTAAAAGTCTGATAGCACCTTTAACCGATGTACAGAAACATTCTCAACCCTTCCCAACAGTATAATAAGACTGAATAGGGCTATAAATCTCCAAAGTGCTGCACAAACATTAAACTCTAAGAAGGATATTAAATGGTAGCATACATGACAAGTTAAGTGACTTGCTGTTGGGCAACAGAGCAACACAATGAATCAAGGTTTCCCAGGCTCTCCTTAGCAATGAGTCACATCAGATACACGGACCACCTCAATCTGCATTTAGTTTTCAGACATATTTCAGAGTTTTAATAGAAAATCTTCCAAAGATCACCTATGTGTCAGACACTATGCATCGCTGTCTTCTTGACTTTGTAGGCCAAAAGCAACCTATGCAACCAAGGATACTTTCAAACCTGAAAGCTAGCAGTAAGATTTTATCACAACTTTTCAGAGTTTATCCATAAATTTGGAAGGGTATAATTACAAGGAATATGTATACAAAGACTGCATAGTGAAACCAGCAGCAACAACCATGAAATTGCCTTGTACTGTCCCTCCACATCCCCATTACCTGCAGATGCTGAATTCAGGAATGAACTGCCTTAGCTTAGATCCTAGGAGAGTTTTGCTGTAAAGGAGCTCAAAGCCAGCAAACCCTGACTCTTAGGAAAAAAAGCCCTGCAGGTCTCACAAATGGTGCAAGTACAACTCTGTATTGATTTGCAGCTTGTACTGTAAACTCCACTGAGATTTATCAAGTTATTGACACTCAAGCAGAGAGATGCCAAGAATGAAAGCACATATTCTAAAATCTACAGAAAAATACATCTCTCATTTCAAAGAAATGAGCTTGACTTGGCGATTAATACTCATTAAAGGTTTGCATGCACACACAGAACCACATGGATATTTGCCACATTCCACTCACTACAAGAAATAGAGGATATATTAATATGTTCAAAGCAGAAAAAGCATCTGTGTAGTTTCATTCTAATTCTATCATCTAAATAATTTATCTGTCTCTCTGTAAACTCTTAATAGAAAAGATTTTGCTGAATTTTCCCATTTAGCCTGGAACACAAATATCTGGAACAACAGAAGCTTTACCAATACCTAAAATATTAAGAAATGTCTATGGCATCGCAGTAAGTTTCAAAGCTTGTGAAAATCCAAAGGAGAAGGTCCCAATGAGTGTATATGAATGGTAAAATTTTAGCTGATTCTATAAGCATCCGAGCTCCCATCAAAGAAAAAATGAAATCTCATAACACTGCATATTTGAAAAATTTCTAGTTTTATTGCCGTTGTTTAAACATTCCATGAGTCCTAATCCACTGTAGCAGGCAAGCTCATGCTTACTTTAAGCAGGTTAGCATTCCAGTTCAGCTCAAGGGGATGAGCACAGTACTCAAGTGATTTGTTTGATCATTGTCTAAATTAAAAATTTTCAATGGCACAAAGAGAAGGTTGATATATTTCCATATTGTTTGCAGTGGACAGTCTCCACCTTGGAGTATCCTTCTTACTTGTTTGGGTACATGAAGAAAACACTTGCAAACTGTTGTTTTACTATTGTAGGATCAAGACATTTAAACCAAACCTTTCAAGCAGTTGATGGAGTACGATCTGAAAGGTAGGATTATTTTCTTTTATCCTCCTCGTGTAGGTTTAAGTTACTGGCTATTCACTATTTTAACATAAGCATTCCATAGCAGAGAGAATAACCAAATTAATTTTCTCTCTGTGGCACTGCACCATATTTTCAAACAGTAATGCTTTGCTGCTACAAGCCCTGGTGACAGAACAGGTTCTGAATGGTGTTTCTTTCCAGCCCCTAATCTTTCTGTTGTAATAAATAAAAGCTTCCCAGTCTCAACTTTGAGGTTCAGAAAAAGATCATGTAAAGAAGAAATTCAGGAATACAAAGTTGACTCATTCTAAGTCAGTTAACACAAGTGGGAAATGGAAGGAGAAAATGTGGAAATACCACAAGAACAAGCTAAAGCAAGGGTGGGGACAGGGAAGAGGGGGATTTTGGGAAGGAGAAAAAACTGGAAAACACAAGGATTGGTTTGGCTGGACATGGAGAGCATGCTGATTTCTAAGAGTTCCCTTACAAAGAGCTGCAGGTTATTCCATCAAACACAATATCCTGACAATTTTAAGAAAGCTCCTTGATCCATTCGTTGTTTGGTTTGGTTTTTTAATACAGAAGAGAATCACTGACTCATATTAACTGCTTATGGCTTAATCCAATTTTCTTTGGACTAAAAGACGCTGATGTTCTGAGCAGTGCACCACCACCACAATACCTGCCACTAGCAATATTTCAGATGAAATAAACAAATCACAAGCATTTGAAATATTCAGGGCAAGATGATCTGGGGGGACACAAAGCTACAGTTGAATACCACAGCTGAGATCACATAGCCTACCTGACTTCAGTCCTGCCTAAAGGCATATACACAAACAAATCCAATACTTATTTGAAGCAATCTCCACACACAACTGAGCATACTTTCAAAATATTGCTCACTTAAGTAAAAATGTATGGCATACTTAATGGCTAAAGGTCTGCTTAACTCCAGGAGTGTCTCCATGCCCACTTCCAAAAACCCAGTACAGTGGGGGAGGTGTGGAAGGGGATGTGGAGAACAAAGCAGCACTGGGCCTATCCGTATCACTGATGTGCAAACGAAAAAGAAGTTTTAAATAAGCTAGAATGCCAAAGTTACGTGAATTAACTTGTACCAGTTACTGCACTTACACTTAATTGTTGTTTCCACAGAATTTTTTATTTTCTTTTATTTTAACTTTCAAGTATTTTACAACATCTAAAACATATAAGGTCTCTACCTTCTCTCCTTTCCCATCTTCCTCTGTTAACGAAGTGTTTCCCAGATCACCTAAAGAACTGAAGTCTTTCAACAGCATTTTTAAAAATGTTTCTGCTATATATAGACACAAAATTGCTGCAAAGGGCCAATAAATTGTTTCTGGATTTTCACTACTGTGTAGAATTCGCAGGCAAATACATGAGGCAACTGGTTCCAGCATATGAAGGATCAACAAAAAGCTTCATGTCCCCAGTGTACAGCGTTCTGCTATGCTGCAAGCTAGTGGCAGCTATGTGATAGTGCACAGGGCATAATCACATATCATGGCTGGGCAACGGTCTGACTTGCCAAGTTTTTCTCACAGACTTCATCCCATAGGCTGTGGCCTTCATGCTCACTGTCTGGTATCTTCCAGTTTCCTGATGTGCCAAGTAGAATTTCTCATTGATATCTGCATTCATAAAACTGGTTTTATAGTAGTGTGATTATTCTAGGAGGCTACAAAAATTGTGGTTTTATATATTCATACATATATGTTCAGTTGAGAAATAATCCACATCTAGAAAACAGTTCTATACTTAAGCAGGCTTATAGTCTTCACATGACAGAAAACAAGCAGCTCCATAGCCAGTTGTGCTGACATACAAAATTTAAGTCAAAGGATTTGTTTGCTTTCCTGCCAGTACTGCAAAGAAAATTGAACTATACAGTTTCTGACTCGTTCAGCCCCAAAGTAATAAAGATTCTGAAAGGCAGATTCTGTTCTTATTTGCATTCACCCACTCCCCTCTGGTGAGCGTGCAGGAAACAAAGGCCACATGATGTCCAGGAGAGAATCTGCTTTGTATTCGCATTGCCATGTAGTTTCTGCATCACTACAGAACATTATGAACTACCATACCAGTTCAAAGTAGTGTTCTGAGTGACCAATGATACCCCAAATTTCAGCTCAGTATGCAAGTGCTACTTCATGTTGAAAAGCCATATCTATGCCTCATTGTGTACTTTAATCCACCATTTTGCTCAGGAGCATCTCACACACAGCCAAAAAGGGACATAGCCAAAAGAAAATCTGTCAAGGGATGGATACAGCTGCAGACCATGACATAGTGTTGTTTTCTTCAAATGTACCTTTCTGACCTCAGCCTCTGCCCTTGCTCAAAGTCTGCTAAAGTTTCAATCTGATCTTTCACCAGAGACAGCAACATCTTTCAACTATGGCTATCTTTAACAGATGTCTTTGACCTCACAGCAACTGTTGAATTTTTTCAGTTGTCAAAATTTACCAGAGCCTTTATATCAATGGACCAAGGACCATGCTTCTATCCTCAATCTCTCTCTCTCTCTGCTCTTTGAGGACAAAATCTATTGAGCCCTGTAAAGTTAGTAAGTCCTTTGTTCCCTCATCTTTCATCCAAAAGTTGAATTCTCACTTCTGTAAGCAGAACTAGAAGAATCTGTAGGAAAGGTTTTACAAGACCTTCAGTTTTTCAGAGTTCCTTAACATTTTGAAGATCTGTCTGGTAGATCCACTGGGGGAAACAAAAAAATCACCAGATTTGGAATTCTGTGTAGTTGTTATGCCAGGAGAAATGGTTCAATTATTAGGGAAAAAAAATAGTTTTAAGAACAATAACATACATATAAAAACCTCAGTGTTTCCAGTGAAATAGTCAACTAGTCAGAAATTAGTTAATTGAGGGATTAATCAAGTTAAGGGGTTTTTTTTAAGTAAACTGAAGTGTCTCCACTGATTTCAGTGTATGATTTTTTCTCAAGTAGGCAAATAGAACATAGATGCACTCAGTGTAAAAGGCTCATGGGTCTTCAGGATGCTAGGATCAGGCCATCGAGCAGTTCAAATTTGGGTTTTATCTTCCAACTAATATGACAAGGGTAAATACCTAGGATGGGCATTAAGTAACAACATAAAGTACAGATATTTCTAGCCAGAACCAGGAAGCCACCTCCTGTGAAGGTACAGATTAGGAACTATGTGAGCTGACAGGGAACAGAGGAGTACATTGGAGTATTCAAATATTTCAGAAATTGTTGGCAATTAACAGCTTTTAACAGCTACACTAAAATGGTGTGAAATGGAACAGTATTTCCAAATTAGAGCTTTTATTTTTACTGTAACATCTTTGTAAGCTACCTCAAACTAAAATAAACATAAAACCCTGGAACATTTATGGTGTTCATCAATTGTCATTCACATATGCTTCAGAAACTTCATGCAACCAAGTCAAAAAAGTTCTCTGTATGACGTCTCCCTACTGTTCCCTTGAGAAGTTGCTAAGGCATAAAAGCAATGACCCTTTGAAATGCATAAGCAGGACTTTAGTAGTTGTGTTTCCAAAGCTGGGGAGCAGATAATAAGGCAATTTTATCAACAGGAAGAGAAAACTGCTTGGACTACCAAGGACCTACTTCCCTTTAAAGACCTTTTATTTATCTATTTATCTAACGTGCCCTGTCATTTCTTTATCACAAAGATTAGGGTATTCAAATGAAAGCCAATGCCTCTAGCGGAATCTGAGCTGTCCTGCAAAACAGGAAAAAATGAGGCAAATGAGTCACAATTTTCTCTTGAAAAGATCCATTCTGTCATACATATGACGCACATGAAGACTCCACTGTCCTCAGGGAGGAAAGTCACAAATCAGCTGCCAGTGCTCACCCGCACCACTGCTATGCCTGAGGGACCCAGATTCTCAGCAGAGTAATGCCTGTAAGAAGCTAACCATATGGACAACCTGTCTCAGATTCTGCTCAAGCTTCCATTTCACTAAGCCCAGGCCCTTCTACTGTATATCACACAGATGTATACAATCAGATCAGCATAGAGTTTTTTAAGTAACCAGGAAAACAGGAAATTCTAAAGGATTTCTTATTCCAAATCAATCATTAATTGTATTTTATTTAATACTTTTAGAGCCCTGGTAACACTTTGGTGAATTTTAAGTGCCCAAGCCCAAAACTGAAATCCGCAGCACTCTGCAAGTACACAGACACTGCATTTATACCCAGGTGTCTAGCTGACTAAGGGTATTTTGATGTATATACCATAGCTCCTACCACCCTGACAGGTCACAACAAACTGTCACCTACCAAGCTCATCTGGGAATTCTGAAATAAGTAGGCTATTGGTATCAGGAATCACAAAAGGCTATCCAGCCAAATCCATGATAGAACAGGGAGTCCAAGTTAAAAGCAAGGATTTATAATCAAATATCCACACATGTCTAAGCCAGGAGGGACAAGACACTTTGGCTGGATACCCAGCCAAGTCTGCTGAAATCTTATGAGCCGCTTGCCTATGGTCTGACTATACCAGATTTCCTGTGGCCTGAAACCACAGTGTCACTGAGGCTCCAAAGGCTAGCAAGGTGCATTAAGGCTGCATCTCACACAGAAGAGAGAGAGTGTCCAGAGAAGAGCAANTAAAACACAGCAGCCACCAAAACTTGCAGACAAAATAACAGGGGAGACAATTTTTTTATATAGTAGTCGAAGTGTTGGCAAATTCCCTCATAAATTAGGAGTCCCAGTTCAGTTTAACCCTCAGCCCTCAAAGCCACGTCTCACTGCTATCAAAACCACACCCTTGATGGCATGCTGGGAAGAAGGCTTCTGAAGCTCACCACTGCCAAGGGAGCTCTTCCAGACAAAGTGTAAGCAAAGCGTCCTGTGAATTGTAGCTCTGCGCCAGCACTATCTCAACCCCTGATTCTACAGCTCTTTCTATTTAAGCATTTTAGAAAGACATTGGATAAAACCCAAGGCTTTTCAGACTAGGGGGTGGAACACAAGAATCCATTCTCCAAAGGGTAAAGTCACACAGAGCTGCGATGAGACACTTTCACCTCCCAAGAGAGATGAGATTTCAGATACAGTCCCTCTCTGTTAAATAAAAATTTCCTATAGCTATTTTAAGGCTCCAGCTGTGTTTCAAGCACAGATCCCCACCTGGGCCTAAACTAACAAAGTTACTGTATCAAATATAGTTTCCCTGCTGATTGCTTCTTTCACACATACATGACCATCTGCTTATCATGGGTATCTTTCGCCTTGTCACAGATTTAGACCATGCATCCCTTGGGAAGAAGTGCATTTCAATGTTTGTCCCTGCACAATATGGCTCTAAACTTGATTTGGGGTTTTAGGCCCCACAAGAGTATAAGTTACTATATTTTACAGAATTAACAACTTTAAAAACCAGGAAATATAAACTTCAGTAACCTAAACACTAGAGAGTGATATAAGTTTCAGAAGACCAGATGTAGGGAATAAGATTGGCTGAAGAAGAAATGAGTGTTTTTACACTACAAGCTGTATTTGTTTTCCCTTTGAACAAACTGGCTAATTATTGTGAGAGTTTTACCCTTTGACCCACTCTTCCTTTTAAACATCAAAAATAAAACAAATATTGCGTGGTACATAAAGAGGATAGGGAAATGTTCTGTGACCTAGTGCTGTGACTGATGAGGAACTAAGTCAGAGAGAATGCATTTCCTCTTAAATAACTCATAAATATTTAAAAGCAAATGCAAGGAGCATAACAGGGAAAAAGGACACATTCAGATCACCTCCAAGCTGCAGCCCTTGTGCCATCTACGACACTCTACTGCACTACTATGGGCCTCAAAATCGTCTGCCTTCCTTGTGAGATGATCTTTCTTTCTTAGAAGTATTTACAAAAGAGCCTACTGCTGCTAGAGAGATTAGTAAGTCAATTAAATTCTACAAGAATGACTTTACAGTAAAAATGGGTTTCAGTGTAGAAAAAGGAATCCACAATGAGAATAAAACATGGGACTTCATATTCTTACTCATATTGTCAGGAAGCCACTAGGGGTAAGTGGAAGATCTGGCTGACCTCATTCCTTTGGAAAGAAGGACATTTTGAGGAGGAGCTAGCAGGATTTAACATAGCTACGCATATTAGTGCATTTTTTGGAAGATCAGCTTAGGCAATAACCAACAATTACAACTCAAACCAAAACCTTCTGTAAAGCTGATAGCATCAAGTTTCCATTACCTTCCCCTCTGCCAGCACATCTGCTAACACCAAGCACAGGTGGGCTCAAACTGCACTGGCAACACTTGCGCTTCCTTGCCTTGGGACCTGCCCACCCCTGCATTAGTTTGGTGCAAAACAGCTGCATGATGGGGAAAAAACAAAACCAAAACAAAATACAAACCACAAAAAACTGCACACGCATGCATGCACACACACACACACAAAAGCCATGATCAAGATGAAGGTGCAAGGTGGGACTAGAAAAGCCATCAGGATCTGATAAAAGCCTGGCTAGATCCCTGAGGGCACAGGGAGAGAGCAGATATAAACCAGGGGCACTTTACTGCATCAGTTCAGATGCGCCCCATTAGGGTTAAAGTATTTATACTGACATGTAATGACTAGCAGGTATTGCCATTGCCAACTACACTGGTATAGTTTGGGGTATTATAACTACACATATCTAAGATAATTAGCATGTACTTTTCCAGTAGCAGCAGAATCAGACTGAATCTGACCTCTTCTCAGGTCTTTGGGAAAGAACATGAATGTAAGCAAATACTTTCATAACTCTGAGCATCCTGACTGCTGCAGTCACTTCTATTCAGATTATAGCCAGGCATCACACTGACAGGATTCTTTTTTCCCCAGCACTGAGAAATACCACAGCACACACTCAAAATTAGAGGACATAATTGACTCTTGCACAATAGACATACCTCTCAGTAAGGAAACTGATCTCTTTTATGGATGCTGTTATGAATAATCCAAAGATCTAATATGCAGTCTGTACTATTTTGTGTACATGGTAATTAGCTTTAACTGTTAATCTTGTGATCCTGGGCCAAAGAGCACAGTAAGTGCAATTTTTTTTCTATTATTTTTATTATTATTGCAGATTACCTAGATAAACACTAAACGCATACATACATTTTCAGATGAAGCCTCGTAGACAGAGGTTAAAATCATGACAACTTTATTCCCATTTTTATTTGGTGAATAAGAAAGCCACAGTCTAGATGATGATGCATTGATGGTTTATAGGGCAAGCATAGTGTTTGTTAGTTGGGTATTTGTTATTAAACCACATTGCTCTGTAATTTTCTGAAGAATGTGGCACTCAGCTAGCTGGAAACAACTCTGTTTAAGTGTCAGTTGTTTTGCTTTTCCCCTTGATACAACTGCTTGTACACCTTTGTCATTTGAGGATTCTGTTATCCTGTCATGCATTACCTAGCTAAAGGAAATACATGCTGTGCTATCAGAGCTACTTCCTCAGTAACAAAATAATTACTCTATGACAGAATACAAAGCATCAAAATTTATGAAGCCATAACTGCATGAGTCCTATAAATTCCCAGCAGACAAGCAACATCCTTCCAAGGCATGAAAATCTCCAGTTCTGATACCTACCCTGGTTAAGGTCACTTTCCTCCCTTGAAAAACTAGAATTCTAAATCCATTTCATGACTTCATTGGGAAGAAGCATAAATTATACCCTTAAATCTCTACACACAAATACAACTCCAAATGTGAATAGCATACAGAACGCATCAAATTTTTCTCTCACTGAAACAAACAGCCATTTTCTGTATACGAGTGGGTAATATCACCCAGAAGTTTTACATTTCAGTTACGGAAACAAATTCAGGCACTGCCTCAAAGTAGAATCCATGAGCTTGACTCAACCTTGTCAGGGACAATACAGGGAAAGACTCACCTTCAAAAAATACACAAATATTCTCATCAGCTGAATACAGTGTATGTGAGATTTTTTGCATTCATGCAATGACATTTATCTGTGAAAAACAGGGGATCCAGTCTGAAAAGGAACAAGCAGAGAGAATGGCAATACAAGTCAAGCAGCCAAAGCTGACTGCTGCAACTCACCACTGTAGTTAGGCTGTGCCTGAAGAAGTTTTGTACAAGTCTTTCTGTCAACTTGTCTTATCTTCACAGTTAGATGTACTATAGATGCATGCAAATATGTTTAGTGGGCAAATAAGGCTTCAATGGAGAATTTAAGTGGTTGGTAGGCCTATGCAGCTCCCCAGATTTGTGTAATGTAAATGAAAAGAGCACATTTGAGGAGAAGGAGTAACAAGGGGAAGGACAGACAAATGATAACCTTGGCAATAACCTTGTGCTGGCAGGATAGTGTAAGACTGACACTGACACTCCTTATTCCCAAATATAAAGCCTGCCTTCCCCAAAACAGGATGGTAAACCAAGTTGCATGAGTAAAAACACTTGCAAAGTCCCCTTTTCTTGCAGATCAAGGCAGATAGCAGGGACTGCAGGGTGACTCAGAGTCAATCCACAGGTTACACTCTTTCAGCATGACAGCACAGCCAGGTATTCTTAATAGGGCTGCTCTGCCTGATGACAGAAGCATGGAAATGACATCTCAGTGCTGCACCAAGAAAGTGTGAACAAAAAAAAACCTGAAGTAATTTCAACTATAGAAAAAAAAACAGACAAAAAGTGTCCACAAAGTAGGACCCACTTCCTATAAGGAAGCTTATTATGCTAGCTTATTTATTTTAGATTACATGGTAATTCAGTTGTTCCCTGAAGCGCTTTTAAAACAAATTTTCAGACTAAGAATCAGCCAGAAAAGAGGAATGTAGACACACTTCATCCAGCTATAAGTATTGGTCTCAATGAAGAACTTGTTATCAAATTGTTGCCTCCGTAACAGCTACACTAAGAGGAGAGTTGCCGAAGATTTCAAATAATTTTTCATAAAGAGACAGGTATTCTATGCCACTTAATTTTAACACTTTTTTTTCCTTACCTCTATTATAAATGCAACTCTTCCACTCAAATTGGGCTGTAACTTTCAGGTACCAGAGAAGAATCATTCTGGAGTTTTGTAGTAAAGTAATTTGTTTTCAGGAAACATTTACCTGCCAGCTCCAAAGGTTTTATAAGCACTATTAAGTCTCCACAGATCATTAGCAGGAAAGGATCCTGGGCCCAGGATGGGTTGGGTTTTTTCCCCCCTCTATCTCTGGAGTCCACTGGTCTCAGAACAATGACTCAGGTAGGGGAAAAATCCCACAGGATTTGAAGTATTCTCTGAATTTTAAGTGAGACAGTTCTTCCAGATTACATTCACCCAGTAGTAATCATTAGCCTGCACAGTACACGGCTAATGAAGTTATGTACCTACTCTTTCTTCTTTTACAACCTTTCCCCCCATTATCTTCTCTCTACCACAAGCTAGTGATTTTTTTCTACTGTATGTTTACTCATTTTAAATTTCTAAATATAGTTCTCAGCTCTACCATCTGTCCCACGATCTTCCCATGCTTCTTTTATATTGACTGTCATCCAAATCAATTGTTCTGCCTCCACCCTTTAATAACAAATTGCACTTCCCTTCTCCAGCCTAGACACACCTGACCTTTTCTCAGACCTTGGCACACGCCGAGGACAGCCTCTGAACTCTTACCAGAGATGAGAATGCCTACTCAGCACAGACCACAAACCACACCTCCCACCAAGACAAGCTTGCCAAGTGCTAGAGCTTTCTAAGGTTATTCCCACCCTAAAGTCTTTATATTCACTCTACATACATATTTCTCTTCCCACATTTTCTTCTGTGAATATGTCTCCTAACTGGTTAGCATTTGGCATATATAAGACAGCTTGCTAGCAAAATAACCCCATGAAGTAAATTATGTTTGTGTTAGTAGTGAGGCAGCTGCATTTAGTTTTGATGAGCAAGAGACTGGTAGTTCAGGTCACTATCCTGAGAATAGACACGTCTCACTGAGGAGGACAAATCACAGCAGAATGAATGGGAAGACACCAGCAGAATCTAGTCTGAATCATGCCTATGCTGTAAAAAGTGAGCAAAAGAGACATCCCAAGCCCCTGGGAGGTGCAGCATTCATGAACAGTAGACCAGAGAAGTAGGTGATTCTTTTCCTACATGTGTATTATTTTGTAATCTAGAGTAAGGATGGATGAAGGAGAGAGGAAAGCCAAAGAAACAGCAAAAGGTCATAAAACATAGTGGGTTGGGGGAGGAAAAACCCAATCAATAAAAAAAAACCCCAACTGGCTAGAAAAGAATGACCCTGGTCAGAAGTCACCAAGACAGAGTTTATGAATTTGAGACCTACCAGAAAAGCTATTTCAATATGTTCTCCCCTCACCTTTCTGACTCTTCAGGAAGAGTTTTAAAAAAACCCCAATAACTGGTCAGTCACTAGCAAGGGTCACTACCAGGTGCCACAAGGATCCATCTTGGGACCAGTAGCCTTTAATACGTTCATAAATGACCTGGATGCAGGACTTAAAGGTTTACAAACTACATTTGCCTATGACACAAACCTGGAGGGAGCTGTTGACACTCTTGAGAGCAAAGAGGCTCTGCAGAGGGACGTAGACAAATTGGAGAGCTGGCAATTGCCATTTACATGAAACTTAACTAGAGCAAGTGTCGGGTGTTGCACATGGAACATTGGAATCCTGGATATACATACAGACTGAGGAGTATGAGGCTGGAGAGCTGCCCTGCAGCAAGGGACTTAGGGATTCCAGTCGATGGGAAGTTGATCATAAGCCAAAAGACTGACCTGGCAGCCAAGAGGGCCAATCGTGTGCTGGGGTGCACCAAGCACAGCATTGCTAACCATTTGAGGGAGGTGATTGTCCTGCTCTACTCTGCACTGGTGCAGCCCCATCTCAAGTATTGTGTGCAGTTTCAGGTTCTGCAGTAGAAAAAGGATATAAAGCTACCTGAGAGTGTCCAGAGGGGATCCAAAAAGTTGATGAAGTGTCTAGAGGGGAAGTTGTATGAGGAGCAGCTGAAGTGACTTGGTCTGTTTAGCCTAGAGTAGAGGAAGCTGAGGGGGTACCTCATCACAGTTTACAGCTTCCTCACAAGGTGAGGAGGAGGAGCAGGTGCTCATCTGTTTTGTCTGGTGACCAATGACAGGATCTGAGGGAATGGCAGGAAGATGTGCCAGGGTAGATTTAATTTGGGTATTAAGAAAAGGCTCTTTACCCAAAGAGTGGTGGAGCTCTGGAACAGGGTCCCCAGGGAAGTAGTCATGGCACCAAGGCTGACAACATTCAAGAAGCATTTGGACAACACCCTCAGACACATCGTTTAAGTTTTGGGATTGCCCTGTGCAGGGACAGGAGTTGGACTTGATGACTCTTGTGGTTCCCTGCCAACTCAGGGTATTATATGATTCTGTAGAAAAANATAAACAAAACAAAGACTGGATTTTTTCTGTTTCTATGGAAACTTCCAAGAATATTGAGAAAAGTTGTCAAATCATTTTTACTTATCAAAATTGTTTGCCTTTCCCTTTTCATGACATTATCTTTTCATTGCCTATTGTTTATTTGTAACACAGCTACAGTATATAGACAATAGATGCTATATTAGTACATAACCTAAAATCAGATAATTTGTGTTTCTCAAATCTGATAAAGCAAAGCAGACTTCTCTTAAAACACACTGTGGTTTGTAATACAAGGTTACATTTTTGCACTCAGACACTATTCTTGTTATTCTCAGCAAGATCTCACACTTTAAGAAATGTCCCATTCCTTTCTCTTAGTCAGTGCTACCGTTATACTGAAAAGGGGGAAGCTATTAAATATTTGGTTTACTGATGGGATTGGTGTTATGATATGCTCAAATTAACTCCAATTACTACTTCCTTAGTAATCAATTGTAAAATAGATGCTCTTCTGTATAATTTTCTTTGAAACAAAGAAAATCACTCTTTCATAATGTCAGGTCTTGCTGGTATCTCTGTTAACACTCTTTAATACATTGCAGAGACATATCTAGACTGTCTTTTGCACTGTCAACTAAAGGTCTTTTGGGGAAAACACACATAGTTGGGCCTCCTCCAACTCTTTCACTGAATAAAAGTATAACCTAACAGAAGCAAGCACACACTGACAGACACTGAATTCGCAAATCACATTGCAATCCTTCTCTCTCACACTACAAGAATCTGATTTTGTAGAAACTGGTACGAACTCAACCTCAGAGACACACTTTAGAAGACTCAGCAGCTACTGAAAGCTGGAAAGTGAAAGTTCAAACTTAAGCAGAGTAAAAAGAAATAAATCTAGGCCTTCCTCATTCCTCTCTCCTGAGCAGTTCCATCTCATACTTAGTAGAGCTTTAATGCCAGGTGATGAGTTAGTGTTCTCAATTAAAAGACTGCATAATAACCAACGACAGAAATTTACAGTCCGGAAAGAATGATGTCTAGGAGTAATGGCTTTTGGATCTGAATTCTGAGGATCTTAATGTGAAGGCCAAGCATTTTACTGCCACTGTAGAGCAGCAGCCTTTTAGCGGGGAGTAACTTGCCCGTAACATGTTCTGTAAGACAGCATTCCACATCATATCATGTTCTGAAATGTTCATGACCTGAAATTATCTAATCAATTTAGCAGCACAGAATATCTAACAGAATTAAATCTTTATTCAAATGCAACAGAGGTTAGAACATAAAAGGACAAAATGTTTCTAAACTCAGTATCATATAACTATATAATATATAACATGTAACTATCATATCACTATACATTGCTTGGGCTCTATAACCCTTTTTTGTTTCAAGTCTGTAGCATGTACTTGGTTCAAACTGCTCCATACAGGAGATTATTAATGTTACTTTTCTGTTAATGGCATCATGAACATCACACAATACACAAGTATTTAGAGCAAGGTATCTAAAACAAGGGAAGTAGGGATTAAAGCATGCCTTTTCATCCTTCCTCAGAATTACTTTCCAACTTGACTTGAAAGACTATTATAAATATGGAAGAAAAGGGCAATGGATTAAAAAAAACCAGTATTCATATGGTGACATTGTGAAATCATATCCCTATTTCAGGGACGTGAAATAATTTATAAGATAATACACAAAGCATTTTCCATATGTAGTAATTCATTCATGCCAGAGAACAGATACAGTTGTAACTAATCAGTGGAAAAGCTTAACACAGTAGCTGTAGAGGCAATTCAAACAAAAGAAACAACTAGGAAAGTGCTTCATATTAAAACAACAGAAATTTCCATCTGTAGTTGCCTCCTATGTTGATCACAAGCATCCTTACAACAGAGCAAACTATAGAAATTAGCACTTTCCAATAATTAAAATTTATGAGCAAGATTCTCAGATTTCAAAACCACAAAAAGCGATGAATAAAAGCACTGAGTAGGGAATTTGTCAAATAAAAGTTTAAACAGAAACAGCATGCCCTGAGATGCCCACAACCAGCTAGGAGCAGTATCTGTTCTCTGAACCGCTCTGCATACAGACCAGGATTGTTTTCAACAAAACTCTATTAAATTTTAAAGCCAAGCCAAAGCCCACGTGGGCATTTCAATGTGCTCACTTCGCAACTGACAGCAATTCAAGTTACCATGACTTAGCAAAACTGAAATATTTGCATACTCTTAGCCCGTGGCAAGTATGTGGGCTGGTAAGAGCCCATATGGAAAGTGGCTTAACATAAGTCAAGTTACATCTTTCCCCTGAACAGAGATGTCATTGATGAAAACACAGTGACTTACCTCATGTGGTAACTTGACAGTCATTGAGACTTGAAGGCCGAGTCTATAAACAGCTGATCAACTTCATGCATTTTTTTATTCTTTCAGTTCAGAAGCAGGTTTAAGATAAAATGATCAAACAAAAAAAAAAAGTCCACATCAGACTTAGGTCAACTGAATTAGCTTCAAATCACTCTTAACCTACAGAAGGGCTATAGCAAATTCAGCTTTTAACATCAAAGCTAATTGTGTTAAGAATTCCTTTTGGCTGAAAAAAATGGCTAGGCCAGCCTGCCAGTTCAAATAAGCCCCATTCCTGGTCAGACCTGTCCAAACACCTTTGTACTGTAAAGAAATTCTGGTAAGGAGGGTCAGTACACGTGGCTACCTCAGCAGTAATTGTATCCTCTTCAGATGAGAAACCCTGTATCTGGATTCCTGCTGTGACATTGAGGAGTAGGGGATGACAGTGCACAGCAGGAGATCAGCAGAGACATGGAAGGGAGAGTGCATTTAAAGAAGGCAGAGAAGCAGCACCAAGACAGAGGAGGCAAAGCAATTGCCTTAGAAGCCATCCTAGCTGACTTCAAGCCACAGCAAGCCGGCTACTCATAATACGTTTCTGCTTCCAAATAGTTCACATGCAGACAGAAAGCATAAGAAAGAACAGCTATACCCTATACCAGCTGCTGAATGATTGTAGGCCCTTATTGGCTCTAGGAATGCAGGGTATGACATCAGGAACTTTGTTCAGTGCTAATACTAGAGGAAGTCAGATTTTGGAGGTAAAAAGAACAAAAAAAAAGAGAGGCGACAAGCCCATACAACAGAGTTTTCATTGTAATTTCTGCTAGCATAATCACTGGTGTGCAGTCTAGGCCATGCCTCGTAAAAATAAATCAATACTGCCTTCGTTTGTTTAGTGAATAAATTGCTCCAGAAAACACCCTGACCTTGCACCATCAATTGCTGCTTTATGGGAAACAAGCTGTTGTCCTTGGGCAATGGCAAAAGTATGTGAGGTTGAAGAACAAAAAGAGAAAAAGAGAGCACCTGAATGTCAATGGACAAAACATATTAACAACCTTTCCTAACTTGAAATAAGATATCCCTAACCCATAAAGAATAATATTTTTTCCAGGATTTTCAGATGTTCAGGCCTGTGTCTTCAGTTTAACTTCAAATTAACAAACTATTTCTTCCCATAATAAAACACTTCGGCATATGAACCATGTAATAGACAACTCTTAGCATCTCACCAAGTCAGGCAAGGACAACAGATGCATAAAATACTTAAAATATACAGAGATGTAGCAAAATGCAAACACTGCTAGCTCTAGTCAAAATCAAAAGAACTTACCATAGTAAAATGGAGGTGCAACACACCACACCAGAGCCAACCCCAGCAATATGTCTGTAACTACCTAAGAGACAGTCCCACAAAATCGTCACCTCGGTGCTCAGCATCTGTCACAGAGCCAACTGAGTTACTACAGGAGTTACTAAAAAAAGAATAAAAATGTGGTTCCCCACACCTTGAGAACTCTGCATTTGTGGATCCCACACCTCATTTAAGAAAGATGTTGAAATGCAAAAGACTCAGAGAACCGCTACCAGGACAACCCATAGGCATGAAACATCAGTATGGGTAGCATTTAAAAAGAATAGGATTCCTAAGATCACATATCAGAACTGAAGGGGCAGTACAGGAACTGTACTATTGTGACAGGAGGACATGATGCTCACCACCTGTTCTAACAAAAGAACCAGAAGTCAAATACTGCTAGTAAGAACCAGGTTTAAGTCAAAAAAAAGCACATGCTTCTTCACACAGGCAAGGCTGGGTTGTAAAGCTCCTGAGTAAAAGATGCTGTAGATGCCAGTAGTCTGCTGGAGTCAGAAAACTCAACAAATTTATCTAAGAAGTCCATTAATAGCTGCCAAATAAAGAAACTAAAACAAACAAACAAAAAAAAAACCCCACCCCACTACTCAGTCATAAAATTGCTTAGGAAATTATTCTGGGAGAATATTACTATCTAAGAACTGTTAATTCCTTCTCCAGATTTTTTTCCCAAACTATGGGCCACTGTCAATGCAAGATAGAAGCCTAGAAAGACCACAAACTGTACTGCATTCATTCTTTCATCGGCATTTATCTTTTTAGCTAATGAAACCCTTCTAAACTTGAACATAATTTTCAATACAATTGCCCATACATCAATTTCATGATGCTTCACTCACTTCCCCTCTCCCCTGACTTCCCTCTCTCTCTTTTCAGATTAAAGGAAATCCAGATGGGGTGCAGATGCTGCAAAATGATACAAAGGTACAACAGAGCAAAAGTTGCTTAGACTGAATAAAAGAAATCCATTTAAACATGTATCTGTGTTCCCTTACACCTCTTGCTTAAATTAAGCCTGTTTACAAGGTTGACGTTTTCCTGAAGTTTACATTTTTTTTAAGTCATGCCAGAGCACAGCTATACTGATTTCCTGTGAATGTCTTTGTTTTACTGTAATTGAGGTCTATGTCTGTAATTACTATCCCACAGAAAAAAAATCTGTCATTGAACACTCATCTTTAGCAAAGCTTTTTCTCATTTAGGTAGCATGAGCTTCACTCAATTCAGTAGAACAAGGAGCACAGACTTTGTCAGATCCTCCCTCTCACCTAAGCAATAAAAATGAACTACAGATCCTTGCATCCATCATAGCTTTTAAAGTTAGTTAGTTGTGGGAACAGTTCCCACATTAAAAGTCTCTGTGGAGAGGGAGAATAGCTACTTTTAGAATGACAACACTTGAAACCCCACTTGAGCAATTACTCCTTCCCTTGGCCACATCTCTAGAACAGGTAAGGAAGTGGGAAAGAAAACTGATACTATGAGAGAGAAAGAGAGGCTAAAGAAAAGAGAGGTGCTCTGGAAGAAATAAGTCAAGGAAAAGTTAGGAGCAGAAGAAAAAAAATAGTGTGTGTGTGTGGGGGGTGAAACGCTGGAAACATGCAACAATCAGCACAAGGTTCTCTGACATCCTCCTAATGCCCCTGGTGAATCCCACTACAGGGGTTAATTACAGTCAGTCCACTTCCATTCAGTTTAGCTCATTCTCAGGATCCCAATTTAGTGACACCAGCTCCTCAAGATGCCCAGCTTAAAAATTAAGCTTAGTCCTTTTTCCAATTATATTGTTTAATAGCATAATTAACATTTCCTTTTCAAATTTTCCTTACTCCAGCTACATTTTTGATCCAGAAGAAGTACAATCGCCTGGATGCATTCATGAAGCAAACAGCTACAAATACAATGAGCAAGGCAGCAATAAATCCAAATTCAAAGAGAATAGTGAAATTCAAGAAGACAGACATGAATCTCAGAAGAATGAGCTAAACAGAACAGAAAATAAAAATCAAGTAAATATCACAAAAGATACTCTCCAGAACCACAGAAGTGATGACTTCCAAGAGCATGGCCTTGGGAAACGTGTTGCAAAGCTTGATGTTGCAGTCAATGGTGCCAGTTCCTGCACTGGAGTGCACCCGCTGCTCAATCCCAACACAATCCCAGTGAAAGAAGCCAGTCAACAGGGAACCTCCAACCAGTCACAATGTCCTTCAGCCAGCAAAACAGACTTTTATACCACATCAAATAGGTCTGGCCAAGAACTAGACCTAGAGGCAGGCAAGCAGAGGAATGCAGCCTGCAATGAGCCAAACAGTATTGAAGATGGGAACTCCCAGTCTGCAGAAGGTTGCATGTTTCTCAAAGGAAGTGCAATACTGGAGACACAAAATAATAACACACCACTGCCAGATATTGACTATCCCCAAAATGGCAATCAAAGCAGGAACTATGTTGAAAAATATAGCTTTTCAGTCAACTGTGCACATTCAGACCAAAACGCTGGATCTTCACCAACAGAGATCCAAGACTGTTGTGTAACTCCACCTTCACCTATGGAGGAGAGCAGTATCGAATCTTTAAAAAATAACTTCACAGATTTGAGTGAGGGCATTACTGGTCATATCACTCCCATGGCTGTTACCAAAGCAGCTCAGGGACCAACACACTCCAACCATAAAGACCTCAATGGAGAAATTGAGGAGGAAGACGCAGAAGTTGCAGCAGCCCTGGCTGCACTGGAAGCTGCAACTGCAGGAGAAGACCTGGAAGATGGCTATGAGTACTAGATGAAGATTTCTTTGTAATACACTGGGTAAGATCCAGATTTTGTTTCTGGATCTGTATGCACACAGGTACAGCACATGTGGACAGTTGTCATGAACAGCATATATAAAAGGAATTGGGACTAAACCTCTGTCCCTTCAGCTGTTTTATATATCCTTTTAATTTCTACTATCTAAGGTACAAGAGTGCTCCCTTGGCTAATGGTAACATTAGCACTCTTTATGGGGCCAACCAAGAAGACAATGCACCATTTCTTTCACACAGTATATCCTGCTGTATATTGACGTCACCTGTACTCATGTAAACATTTCCTTTGGGTTTGACCCTCAAGAGGGTCTTGCACACTGCATGTTCCAGGTTCAGAAAAATTCCATTATTTAAAACAGAACTAAATAGCCACAGAGTTAGAAACCACATATTTTCATCATCTTAGCACAAAAAGCCCCAAATTCTATGATCTATGATACATGGGAGGCAGTCTGGCTTGTATTCACTGCAGTTATGTTTCCATCTGGATGAAGCCCAAGTCTGTGCATGTACACCTGGCATTAGGGTGATAGCCTCACTGCCTCCCTTATAGCTCCCCTGGACTTTGTTTGATACCCCAAGTGACCTGCTCCAGTTCATTAAAACAGCAGAAGCCTAGACAAATCCAATCAACTGGATAAATTTCTGTTGGTTTAATGAACTGAAGTAGCTCATCCAAGAATTCTATACACACTATCAGAACTGCTGGAGAGGGATCAATATTCAGTCCTACCAATCTGGATAGATTAGATTGTTGCAAAACTGCAGCCTGAGATCTCTCAATTGTACTAAATTTTACAGGTGCACATCACTTGTCTCATCAATACAATTTGCAAACAGGTTGTGTCTCTAGCTTTCCTAGCAAGATGTGTTTTGCTTATATACCATCAGCAAGAGCCAGTGTTGGACCCATTCCTGGCTCTGATGCAGTGCTTAAACTTAAAACAGGAAAGCAATCAATCTTCCAAGTTGAATTAAATGTAAGAACTGAAAATATCAGAGCTGCATTCCTGGAGTGTTTGCCCTTCCTCTCATCTTCAGACTAATATGTTAACCTTTCTTGCAGGAAGCAAGTGAGACAGACCAATTTGGTGCTGCAATTTCATCAAAAGTGGGATCTTAACGGCTGAAAGTGCTTGACATTTTATACTGAAATTTTCTGGTTTCCGAGTCTGCTATAAACTCTTAATAAATTTTTTTTAATTGTATGAAAACTCATCTGGTGGCTTTCGTGCTTTGTGCATTTTCTATGTCTATAAGCAGATGCATGATGGTTCATTTCATTTATGATTTCAGAGTGCAAATAATTCAAAGAGTCAAGTTCTGAGGCTAAAAATGAGAAAATGTTGAGACAGAAATCGATCCTTTGACTGACTCTTACACCACCCTGTGGCTCAACATTTATCTTCAGGATCAGTTGTCTTCAGGACCACACAGCGGTAGCACTCAGAGAGAAAAGGGGGGAGAGAGAGAGAGAGAGAGAGAGAAAGGAAAAGGAAGGAAAGATTTTTTTACTTTACTTTTTGCTTTACATCCTGTTCAACATTGATAAATTTCAGGATGTCTATGTTGGATATGACACTCAAGGACTTTTGTGCCTTGAATGTAGATGACAAAAGTCTCGTTTGCTTTATCATTCGCCAATTAAGAAGATACAATATTGCAGACAGAGTGATACTGATTAGGGAAAGAATCAGGAGAACTACAACAGGGTGGCATGGTTTGTTCAGGATACCTGTAGCAGTAGGCAACCACCCGAAAAGCGTATCCCACCAATTATGTTCTCCATCCCTTGTCACTCTTCACAATTCATTGTAATTTGTCCACACTATGGTGAATTGTTATCAGAGTCTTTTGTCCATTTTTCTTAATCTCTTCTAATATTTGGATATAATCTTGATATTGTAATAATTCCTTTGTTTGAATTACATTCATTCCGATAGGTACAGGCCTTAACTCATGAATCAATGTGAGGTTAGATTTTAGAATTTGCTGGGAAGTGACTGGAGCTGAGTAGGAAAAGCCACATCCTGTGATTTCAGTAAAATTACAAACACAAAAATTTGTATGATTACTGGTATAAGCTATTACATTCTCTATTGTTATATTATTACAAGCAGTTCCCAAGCACACACAACCAATGTGTGTGTGCCAATGTAAATTATTACAGTTTTAGGGCCAACTTCAGGGTGAACTTCAAAATGACCAACATTTTGGTCAGTGTCTAGGTAAAAATCTTGTGTTCTGATGGTGTTACTTTCACAAATAAATCCTAGTTGTTTCCACACAATGCAGGATTCCAGGTCTACTGTTTGCCATTTATCACTCACCTTTTGGGTCCATGCTCTATGCACAAAAGGATAAAGTATATTTCCATTGTGATTCAAGACTAATGCCAAACCAGGATAAATCAAAGACACTAAAGCATTGTGAATGGTTAATACATAAGCTGTGACAGTGTTCTTAGTAGGATCATAGGTAAAATTTAGTAGCTTCCACCAAGATTGGAGGTTCATTAGCATTATCCCAAATTATTTTTCAGATTTCTGTAGGAAAAAACACCTTCTTCATCTTCTCTAATGATTGATGCTGCCACTGATTGCATCCACAATTGAGCCTGGATGCAACTGAGAGCCAAAGAAATATTACTTTAGACTACACCGAATGTGTCTAGAATTAGTTCATCATCTTTTATGTTCATCATTTCCCATTTTGGTAATATGTTGGACAGTAGCCACTGATGTGTTCCCAAAGCCAAAAGGGAAGATTGTAAAGGCTGTTGTATTTTTGCCAAATCAAAAGTTGTAGCAGCCAATTTGTTCAATAATACCTCTGAATCAAAATAGTTCCCAAAACACCAGTCAGGTCTCTCAATATTCATCTTTGAGAAGATCTACGTAACCAAGTAGTCCATCCCTCATAAGAAGTGTGTAAGAAGGGAGAACAGGCAGGCTGAATTTTGTTAACTTCTATGGTAACATTACTCAGGCCCAAAGAAGTATTGTTGCCAGTAAATTTCTGGCAGCAACACAAAGTAATCATATTTTGCCTAATATATTCCCAATTCTTAGTAGGACATATTTCTTTTGAAATACTGGGGTGAATTTTGGATGTCAAATTGAAATCTAAAAAAAACCTGCCATCAACTGAAATAACAGAGGCCTTTTC